>JAGGAX010000047.1:0-40495 GCA_017657335.1 Termitomyces titanicus | reverse complement strand
ACAACCAAGTTTGATTCATCAATTTCCGACTAATTGAGTTTAGCGAGGGTGATGTAAGCATATATGGAGTACCTACCATCATTCTTCCTGAGTTAAAGTTCGGTGCCCAGGCTGTGGAGAGCTAAATCAACCCTGAAAATCGACTTTGTAGGGCAAGCTTTTGCCAAACAATTTCCATTTTTGGATAGATACCATCACCCTCCAAAAAAATATTAACAGGCTCAGGCCTCGACCTACCTACCCATCCTGATATGACATATTGTGCACGTGACTCTCCCTTGAGTAGGTGATATCTGTGACTGAGCATGCCAGTGTGACCACCTGAGAACTTGTTATCAAGTCTACTCTACTTGTCTTGAATAAAACTATCTAATTTAGACTGTACACTGTTCTTCATTTGAATTCTCCTCAGATGAGCTCAGAAAGCACACAAGTGCTGAGGAAGCTTAAGAGAAGAATTAGCATGTCCATACTTTGTAGACTGCCTCTCAAGCTTCTCACAGAGTGCGATAACTTCTGAAATTGGACAATCACCATCAAGATCATTGTCTTCTTCATCTGAGTCTTCGATCTCCATTTTCTGAGATGGACCTCTGGGTTTTCGAGCATAAGGCTGAGGTTTTTCATGAGATTTACAGCGGGGAGGAGATTTGAGCATTGTAGGCAGCCAGAGAGTTTCCAGAGGCTCAATTTTTCATATTGACTCTCCTCTCATGTGAAAATATCAGTTATCCTGATATATCGCTTAATACAGGTCAAAAACTATCAAAAAAGGCTAGTTAACACGCTTAAGTCACCCAAAAATAGCCCTGCCATACTGCATATCTGAGCCATGAGGCTATGCATTATGCACCGGTTGGCCATTTACAGTGAGCCCCACCATGGTTCCACCCATAAGCCCATGCAATATGAGATCAATGCAACATCACATTATGCATGATGATAGAATGTACTGGACCTCTTTGACTTAAAGTTTGACAACCACCTTACAATTGGACAAGTGTGCTTTCTTGGCTTCTATGATGGGAGAGTTGATCACATCACGAGGACCAGTCACTGGAACCAGACCACAGCGGCCTTTACAGCTTATAAAAGGCACATGTCTGAATCGATTATATGATTCAGATACGTACAGTTCCATGGACATGTAGTGTTGAACTGTTGTAAGCCTGCGGCCCTTACACTTCGGCAGATTCCGCGACGCATTTGTGATATGTACATTGTAAGTATGTATATTCCATTCTCATATGCATCGCTTACTTTTGTACCTACGAAAACTCCTCGTGGCGTTGGCAGACTCTAGAATGGTACCAACATTTTGCGTGAAGAAGCAGCAGATATTACCTCGAAGGTCCAGCTAAATGCCACCATTCTTTGTCGTTTCAACGTTTCTATAGTGATACCGATGGACAATCGGGTGGCCGTGGCCGCGAAGATATGCATATAAACACAGCAAGATTGGTTCTATATACGGCTACACCGGCCCCTCTCTCTACACCCAGTGAGTCGAACCAGCTATTTTAGTTGTGGATTAATGCAGTCCTGATAACGTTTGTGCACAGACGTTTACTCAAATGCCAGCCGAAACAGATGGCTCACTGTTCATGCCAACACGCCCAGTTTTTCCGCAAGAAATCTTTCTTCATATCATAGACCATATTTCTCCCTTATACTACCTACCCGAGGCGGATGAGCCCACCCTTCGTGCCTGCAGCCTTGTGTGTAGAGCATTCAGAGATCCAGCACAACGGCATCTTTTCAAGTCCCTTACTCTCTATGTGCCCGAGCCTCCAGATCCCTCCATCGCGCCGCGGAGTCACATCTGGTGCCGCAACCAACGTCTTTGCAATTTTGTCAAGACCCTCAGTGTCGTTCTTCCAGAAGGTGCTTGGCTCCCGCCGATGTTGCCACTTCCGAAACTACAAAAAGTATTTTTATATGGCGACCGTTCCTGGAGAAAGATAGAAGATGATATAGATTGGAATGAGGTTTCGGAGGAGGGCAGACGAGATGTGTATGCATTGCTACAGGGCCCTAACGTTGAAACTCTCTCTCTCGAAGACCTTATCAACTTTCCTGCTGCAGCTGTACGCGCGTGCAGCGGACTCAAGACTCTCAGCCTCAAAAGGGCCCTGCTTTCTGATGATGGTGACGACGACGACGACAATGCCAATGCCAACGACCTTGGATTGCCACAGGATGCTATGATGCCGCACTTCCATTCGCTGAAGTCGATTGCTTCGGATATGGTGCCGCTCATTGATGTGCTTAGTTGTTCTTCAACTCCGCCCCTCATGCTTACGCGCCTTCAGAGACTTGATTTCTTGGTGAATGGCCATCAGAGTTGTCGCGAGCTCCAGCGTGTTTTGGACTTGACTGTGTCGACTTTGGTTGACCTCTCAATTGAAATTTACTTCTGTGCGTTATGAATATCGTTTGTAATCACAACATGAACTCACATACCTATTACAGTTTATGCACAGGTTTTGCATCTTCCTCGTCCCAGCATTCTTCGTGAGATCAAGTTCAAGCCCGTCACGCTACAAGACTTTCTCACCTTATCACCCTTCCTGGAATCCGTGCCAGAAGATAATATTTTGGAGAAGGTTATCATTGAGGGTTACGATGTCCATACCATTTGCAAAAAAACCCTCAACGTTGAGCAAGTTGCGGAGTGGCACCGACTAGAGCGCGTTCTCATGCGTGAGCGTCATGAGACTCGCTTGCAACATGTCGAGATCGGCCTCCCCCGAACGTATCCAGAGGCTGAGGCGGAGATGCTCATGTTGATGCTCATGCCCCTTTTTTGGATCAAACAGGACTTGACTGTTAGCTCGCCGTTTCCTCACAGACCGTATACGTTCATCACTTTTTTCAACAAGGATGGCTGTGACGGAAGCTAGGAAAACCGTATGCTTGCATAGCATCGAGTTGATTTGTCAAGTACTTGAGTAGTTTTTTGACAGTGATCTGTATCCATTAGGTGTCGACTGTAATATCAGTCTCTCAATCATTGAAGAAACCCATCGCGTTCAGTTGCTCTGGAGTTTTCTTCAGTGTTCCACACCCCGGGTTTTTGCCCGTGGCTATATCTATTTCCGCGCGGAGTGCATGAGGTTTTGTATGGATTAAACGCCGACCACAACCGTGACATACATTATAGTACACCATTCTCTTCCGTATTCTGTACTTCGATTTTCTTCAAGTCCAACGCTAATTTGAACCTGACTATGACTGCTTATCCCCGCTCCGGTCTCGTTCGAAAACCCTCTTGAAGAAATATATCTCATCTTCCAAGAATTTCTTCGATGTTTGCATCATTCGCAGGTTTTCCATGACAAATCTTTATTTGTTGGCTTAACTAGAGTCCAAAGTGCAAGGAAACGAGAGGAAACACATTCAAGTTGATCCATGATTCCTGGACGAGATACGGATGCCATCACGATCTCGTGCACAACACGATCATGGGGGCAGTACAGCCACCGGACCTAACTTGTTACTTTTCCTATCGTCAATGCAAGCTGCCTGAGGCTGGTATCTATTGTCTCCCGCCTCAAACTTCGTAATGCTCCTCGCAGCATTACGCGGCCAAATTAAGGCGCCAAGTCTCTACCAGTTGTTACGTGGTTACAAAATCGCAAGCCCTGTCCCCCTTGGGACACTGAGGACGTGTTCGAGCCATCCAAAAGGGAGCACATGGAATTTGCTCAACCGCATCCCCACACCTGCGTGCCTCGATGCCGCAAGCTTACAAGGACATGAAACGAGCACCAGCACTGTTTTTACGCCCGAGATTGAGGCATTGTATAGAGGCAACCAGCGTTTCCGTGATGCAGTAGCGGCCTCAACGACACCCAACGTACTCAAGGACCTTGCAGCGCAGGGACAACGTACGTTCTTCGAGAATTTAAGCGTGATTTAGCATGTTCAAACAACGCGGCTGCAGGACCGCCGTTTTTATTGATGGATTGCTCAGATAGCAGGTACGTCACGGTACCTCTCTTTTAGACTTTGCTGACTGAAGACAGGGTTGGAGAACAAGTCATCTTCTCAGTAGAGCCAGGAGTTCTGTTTACAACGGGCAACGTCGCGAACCAGTTCCATGAACACGACCTCAACTCGTATGACCCCTCCTCTGACTGTTCCCTTCATCTGATGGTCCATTCTACAACGCAGGAAAGCTGTCCTCGCGTACGCTGTCGAAACCTTAGGCGTCAAACATGTTGTTGTCATGGGGCATTACGGGTGTGGCGGCGTTGCTGCTGCTACTCTTCCACACGACGCCCGTGACCAAGATGATCCCGTACAAGCATGGATTGCGCCGATCCGACATATCTACGAGACCTCTGAGAGGCGCGCCTATTTTCGTATCACAAGCGCTGGTAAATGAATTGATACTTTTTTTGCCATAGACCAGAAATCGCTAGTCACCGAGCGGCGAGAAAATCGGGGGCGAAGCCTGCGCCACCACATCTGCATGATGGTCAGTCAGTGCTGTGGAGTGTATTTTCGACTCTTAGTTGACAAAATCCATTGATTTTCTAGATGGGTTCCGTGCGCTTGTAGAAGAGAATGTCAAGGCGAACGTACGACGTGTTGCTCGCTCAGCGGTTATATCCAATGTATGACTCCTCTCTTGAGATTGAACCTCTCTCTTAATTTGGTCCAGCACTACAAGTCTCTCGAAACAGATCCAGAGTGCATCGGCGTATTTATCCACGGATGGGTGTACGACATCGAAACAGGAGAAGTTTCAGATCTTGGTGTAACTGTTGGACCGCCGGGACGGATGATACCCCACACACCATTCCCATTACGTACTTGAGAAGGTTCGAACCGATCCAAGTGGGATGTTGAACACATTGAACACAACGGTATCTCTGTTCTATCCGAGGATGACACCTTTGCTGCATCGGGTAAAAACATTTTTGAAATAGGATTTCGGGGTACATCTGCGAGTATGATGCCCTCCATCATGCATATGCTGTTTCTCCTCCAAAAATCCTCGATACATTCTCAATCTACCTAGAAAGGATGATCTCGTTGCGGTCGAGTCTGCAGCCACCCTTCTGAATTGTAGTCTGGACTCTGGTGTCCTTTCCATTCCGTGGCATAGCACAGGAAAGACTCTTCATTGACGTCACTGTCCAGTTGCCTTCACGTTATCAAAGACACGTCACGTTCGACAACAGTTATCGAGCTCTCCGCTGTGTACTATCATATTCAGATACGACACTTTGATCATTGGGAGCCATGTCTTAATCCTATCTCTTGCCAGCTACTCTGGCATTAATATCGTTCCTGTTACATCAGCAGTGCGCTGAACTTCTAAATTGTCAGAGCACAACTCAGTCTGCGTCAGACTTAAGCTTGATGTATGAAGATTCATTTCGGGAGAGACAGAAGGCGTACTATTTCGAATTTAAATTCAACACCTGATCAGTTATACAATCATGTAACACCATAATTTGTCACTATTTAGTGCTACCGGAGGCGTTATTCGTCATGAAGATGGTAGGTATCAACATCAACATCAAGCGCACAGAGACTGCGAATTCTTTCCCTATCCTCCGGATAATCTCCATACAAGCTAACTTTCTTGAGCTTTCTCAAATTGGTTGTTTCAATATCTTGTACCCAGACAAATGAGAGTCGTTGGGAGCAAGCGACAACTATAGATAGGTAAGAGCCGGAAAGTCGAAGACTGTGCAAAGAAGCGGACGAAACCAGATACCAAGTCCAAGCTCCACAGGTCAGGCAGCGGCTGTATTCCATGATATAAAGAGAATAGATGAGGATAAGTCAGCGAGGTGGAATGACTGTGTTGCACAAAGCTGAATTGGTTTTAAAACGGGAAGGTAACAAGATCGATATCAGGCACACAGAAACTGCGAAGCCTTTCCATATCCTCCTCCGGGTAATCTCCATACAAGTTGACTTTCTTGAGCTTTCTCCAAGGGATTCTTTCAATATCTTGTACCCCAGACAATTGAGCGCCGTAGGGATCAACCGACAAATACAGATGAGTAAGAGCCGGAAAGTCGAATTTGCGAAGAAGCGGATGAATATCAATGTCAGATACCAAGTCCAAGCTCCACAAGTCAGGCAGCTGGATTCCACGAGATGGAGGAGGAAAAGTGGACTCAACGAGGTGAGTTGACTGTATTTTGGAAAGATGGATTGTTTGAAAACGAACGCCGTGGTGAAGGATGTATGCACAATCATCAAGAGTCATCTTACCGTCGAGATAGATGTGCTCAAGAGAGCGAACGAACGATGGAGTAAGGGGAAATAACCACTGAAGCGACGGTATACGTTCCCCGATCCAACGCAAATCCCGTAGACCTACAAGAGCATGAGGTGGGAGCACACAAGAGCTGATATCGGTCCTTTCCAGCTGAAATTCTGCCATGTAAACCTGAAGACAATACTCATTCATGATGTCCCTGAGCTCAATGAAATAACGTGCGCAGGAGACCGCAGTCTCCAAGCAGGTTCTTCTGAAGGAAACGATGATAGTGACCGGCTTATCAAAGTCAACGAGGTAAGGCGCGTATTTTAGCTGCATTTTACGTTGGTCAGTCTGGCCATATTTATTCTGCTTGATCATCACAGCCTGGGGTGCCAGGGTGATATGGTAATGGGAAGAGAAGACAGATCTCCAGTCATGGTGAGCTGATTTAGGATCAGATGCATTTTGACCGAAGCTAAGGAAACCCAAGGGACCACGCCATAAATAAATGTTAATGCATGAAGAAAACTGACACACAGACGCCTCAATCCTGAACGAAACGCATTCGATATCGAAGAGATGTGTACAAGACCTTGGTTGGTCGAATCAGGTTGGTCCATGATCTGTATCAAGAATGATGAGACATTGGAAGCATCAAAGCTATCTTAGAATCTAGATACTCACGGTGAATCAAGAGCAAGTGTAAACATTAAGCGAGGGGTCACTGAAGATTATAAGGAGCGGGGTAAGTCCTTTAGAGTTTGTTGGCTTCAAAATGCGTTACCTCATTAAATTGAAAACCAATCTTTTTTGTACTTGAAACAAATCGGAATCCGTGACTCCCAAGACAAAAGTGAGAGAGGATCCTGTCACAATTGAAGATGGAAGAACTGCTATTGTATCCACTAGAGTCTAGCCTGTGTGAAAAACACGAAACGACAAAAAAGTTTTCACCGAAAACCAAAAAGAAGTACAGTCCGAAGAGGATGTTCTTGTCGATATCTTACAATTGTAAATCTGGGATGGCCACTATTTAAAGGGCGTTGAATGACGGTCAAGATCGATTAATTGTTAAGAGCGAGGGGGCCGGATTATGACCCTGTATGCCATTCAGGAAATTGTGAAGGCGCTCAGGCTGGTTTTTCCAGCCCTGTTATGGAGGTCTATTTATTAGATTGCCTTCGAGGAAGTCATCATTGGGAGCCGTGCTTAATCCTATCTGCCATTGTCATCTACTGTGGCATTAATAACGCTCCTCTAACATCAGCAGTGCGCTAAACTTACCTCGTTCGACTTGACCTAATTTGTCAGAGCACAACTCAGTCTGCGTCAGATTCAATTTAAGCTTGATGTATGAAGATTCACTTCGGGAGTAGGCCGCCAGGCGGAAGGCATAATACTTCGAATTTCAATCCAACATCTGATCAGTTATACATTCGTGTAACACCACAATCTGTCACTACTTAGGGCTACCGAGGCGCTCACCGTCATTCGTCATGAAGATGGTAGGTATCAAAATCAACATCAAGCGCACAAAGACTGTAAATTGTTCATATAAGTTCATACAAGGTAACTTTCTTGAGCTTTCTCAGATAGATTGTTTCGAAATCTTGTACCCAGACAATTGAGAGCCATCGGGAGCAAGCGACAACTATAGATAGGTAAGAGTCGGAAAGTCGAAGACTGGGCAAAGAAGCGGACGAATATCAACATCAGATACCAAGTCCAAGCTCCACATGTCAGGCAGCTGCTGTATTCTACGATATAAAGAGAATATTAATAGATGAGGATAAGTCAACGAGGTGGGTCGACTGTATTGCACAAAGCTGAATTGGTTTTAAAACGGGAAGGTGTCAAGATCGATATCAGGCGAACAAAAACTGCGAAGCCTTTCCCTATCCTCCTCCGGATAATCTCCATACAAGTTGACTTTCTTGAGCTTTCTCCAAGGGATTCTTTCAATATCTTGTACCCCAGACAATTGAGCGCCGTAGGGATCAACCGACAAATACAGATGAGTAAGAGCCGGAAAGTCGAATTTGCAAAGAAGCGGACGAATATCGGTGTCCGATATCAAGTATAAGCTCCACAGGTCATGTAGCCGGATTCCGCGAGATAGAGAGGATGGATGAGCAAAAGTGGGTTCAACGCCATGAATTGACTGTATTGCACAAAGCCGAACTTTTTTCAAACGAACACCGTAATAAAGAAGGTATTCACAATCATCAATAGTCATCTCACAGTGGAGATCGATGTGCTCAAGAGAGCCTACAAGTGTTGGGGTGAGGGGTAACAACCACTGAAGCGACGGTATATATCCCCCGATCCAACACAAATCCCGTAGACCTACCAGAGCATCGGGTGGGAGCACAAAAGAGCTGTTATCAGTCCATTCCAGCTTGAAATCTAACATGTAAATGTGAAGATCGCTCCAACAATTGTACGTCATGGTGTCGCCGAGCTCGAGGAGATAACGCGCACAGGCGACGCAAGCCTCCAGGCATGTTCCCTTGAAGGAAACGTCGATAATGACCGGCTTATTAAAGTCAACGAGGTAAGGCGCGTTGGTTAGCTGTATTTTAAGTTGGTCAGTCTGGCCACATTTGTTCGGCTTGATAGTCACAGCCTGGGGCCCCAGGGTGATATTGTAATTAGAAAAAAATACAGAGCTCCACTGAGCCGATTTAGGATCAGATTCTTTTTGACCGAAGCTAAAGAAACCCAAGGAACACGTCATAAATAAATGTTAATGCATGAAGGAAACTGACACACAGACGCCTCAATCCTGAACGAAACGCATTCGATATCGAAGAAATGTGTACAAAACCTTGGTTGGTCGAATCAGGTTGATCCATGATCTGTATCTAGAATGATGAGACATTGGAAGCATCAAAGCTATCTACTCACGGTGAGTCAAGAGTAAGTGTAAACAAGCGATGGGGTCACTCAAGATTATATGAGCGATGGGGGCGAGTTCTTTAGAGTTTGTTGGCTTCGAAATGCGTTGCTTTATAAATTGAATACCAATCTTTTGTACTTGAAACAAACCGGAATCCATGAGTCCCAAGACAATAGTGAGAGAGGGTCCTGTCACAATCGAAGATGGAAGAACTGCTATTGTGTCCGCACTAGCATCGACGAGTGACTAGCCCTGTGTAGGATCAAGATATGAAAAACACGAAACGACAAAAAAAAAGTTTCGACCGCGAACAAAAGATGGTTTTAGTCCGTCGACATCTCACATTTGTGACTCTGAGATGCTTAGCCACTAAGATTCAAAGGGCGTTGAATGACAATAGCCTTAGGGCAAGGTCGATGTTAAGGGGCGATTACGACCTTACATGTTGAGTACCACTCTACACGTTAGACTCCGCGCCCGATTTGTGGTCAAGTCCCTTTTAGAAGCGGGCAGAAGGCTCAGTATTTCGAAAGTTGCACAATTATGCATAATGAAGCGGTCCCTTTGCCAACGATGGAATAGAGAACGGAAAAGCAAGAGTCTACTGATCTCTCGCAAGAGCGTTGTAGAGCTGTACGCGGTCGGCTTGCTGAGAAAGCTGCCAGACGATCCCACCGATCCCAGGGTAAGCATTGAGCACTAGGCGACAGCCATGTTCAGTATGGTATATGAATGTTCCTGACAATTCAGGCTACATAGGATGAGTCCAAGCGCAGAGAAAGATGGAGCAAAGGAACTCACAAGAGGATCAAATTTCCATTTTATCATCATCGACATCTTCTTTTACAGTCGCGTCCTCTTTTCGTACTGGCAACATGACCCTTGGCTCCGCCTTCCCCATATTCTCCACGCTCGCTTGAATGGCGGTATATACATCACCAACTGCCCGGCTGGCTAGCTCTCTCGCCTCGTTCAGCACACTCTCGTCTCCTGCGCTCTGTTTCCAGTTAGTCCACACACACCGTTCCTGCACATCTTTTCCGTCCTGAGTGAGCATGAAAGCAAAGCAGCCGTCGGCATCCAAGACGCCATCACGCTCGTCCGGATCGACCACCAATACACCAGTATTTTTCCGCCATCCAACAGAAATGGCACACACTGCCCCACGCATCGGTATGGACCCTGCATTGAGAAGCGCTAGAGTACTCGCATTCACCACCACTGCAGTTAACGCATTTGCAATCGCATTTTTAGGACCCGAGGCTGATGGTGCAAGCGCCTGCGCAACGATCTGCACAAGTGTCCGTGGGTTGTTTGCGAGAATCAGAGAGGGAGCCAGAAGCCCTCGCACGGTTGCGGCGAGAGCCTTCGCTTCCGTCGCTGGTACATTCGACAATGGACGCACTAGGACTTCGAGGGTCGCCTGAGACGCGTTTTCGGATGCAAGACGGACCTCGATAGGTCCACTCACGGAGCTGAGGGCAGATATGGGTCCAAAGCTGAAGCGTGCAGAGCCGTCGACACGCGCAAGGCCATCGAAAGTAATCTGAATTTCTCGCGATTCGTGTGGTTGGCGTCCGTGCGAGCGGGACATGGATGTCAAGAGAGAAAGAGCAACCTGCCACTGATCCGTGATCGATATCGAAAACCATAAAATTTTTTCACCACCAGAGACAACACTCAGTACTCAAGCTCAAGGCATAAACGGAAATAACACAATAAATCAAGTACTGAAAACCAAATCCGATTGACAGCAGCTAGCGCTATAAGTACACAACGTTACAAATATTTACGAAGATGAATCCATCAGACAGACGCTCTCCTCGCCGGCTCCTTTCCAGGCTGTCCTTGCGAACAAACCCAAAAAAGTGCCAAACGTCCTCGAGACCCCGTGTAAACGAAGCCATGTTCTCAGTAGAACGAGGGAGCGCGGAAGTCATCGAGTGGATTTGAAGGATGTGGCATTTGTAAAAATGCGAGACTCGGTCAGTTTCTATAAAATAGATCCTGATGAGTATGTTCTAAAGAAAAAAGTAATGGTGCACCGACGTACTTATAGGATTTGCAGGTGGCCCGTGCGCTTGATTCGACACGTGATACTGGCCCCTTGTTGACGTGGTTCTGTTTAAGAGGACTTGGAAGCTGGCAGGTAAGTGTCTACTATGTAGTGAGCCGCGATGTGACGGAAAGATTGAACGTTCATACAGATATCACAGCATATTCGGCCGAGGTCGATCGTGGTGATATTCTGTCAACTGACAAGCTTGTGGCCTCTGGTTATCTTGAAGGGGTCTTTGAGGACGTGACATGATGCTATCTAGACGTGCAATTGACTCAGTCAAGTATTATTCTACGATACGGACCCCATTGGTCCACATACCAAAGTCTAATGTCTATCGCTTTGGTGATCCAAACGCTGCATATCCTATATTCCGTGACCTCTCTTGGACTGTTCACGAAAATGAAGCTTGGGCTGTTGTAGGCTCTGGTTCTGGAGAGAAGGCCACGCTCTTTGAGGTATTATCGTCACGTTTTATACGCCACAATATTTGATCGCCCTCAGTAGACTCTCCTCGGCCACCTACGGATAGCCCCAGCTCCCCCGCCTCCCGGCGGCCTCTTTCCTGTCCTTACAGAGGCGGGCCGCGATCCATTCACGAGCCTGGCATTTGTCTCGTTTGGCAATCGCCGCCGTGCCGCTGGGGGCGCGTTCTATGACTACAGTGCTCGCTATGGTGCTGTCCGGGAAGAAGACCGTATTACTTTGCGCCAGTCCATGTTTCCTGAGACGATTCCACCGGCTTTTCCAGAACTTGAGCTGCCCAGAGAAGATGGAGAGGGACCAAAAGAGATGTCAGAAGAGGAAATACGGGCGTTTGACGTGCTTATGGACAAGATCGGGCTTCGTTCCTTCCTGGATCTCCCAATCATTGCTTTGAGCAACGGGCAGACGCGACGTGCGCGTATTATCAAAGCTGTACTGAGGAAACCTGAACTACTCTTGTTGGATGAACCGCTCAGTACGTCATTGGATTTTGTATCTTAAAGACCGTTCAATTCTGAAGAAATCTCCAGCCGGTCTCGACGTTCAGAATCGACCTACATTGCTAGAAATTCTCCGTACTCTACATGCAGCTAAAGCTCCTCGTGTAATACTCGGTCTCCGTACCCAGGATCCCATTCCTGAGTGGATTACACATGTCGCTTTTGTCGATGGGTCTACAGTTGTGGCGGGACCCAAGGACGATGTGATGCCTAGAATTACTCATGTGAATATCATAGAAGATAGACCCCTTGTCCAGACGTCACAGTCATCGCAAGGTAAACTGCTTGTAGACATGCAGAACGTCAATGTAAAATATGGCCCTAGATCGGTGAGCTTATTTATTTATTGGATAGTTATAGCCTAAACGTTGGATCCCAGGTCCTCAAGGACATTAACTGGCAAATCCGCCAAGGTGAACGATGGCATCTCCAAGGGTCAAACGGTGAAATAATCTCTCTACATCGCTACTCAATCTAACCCTAGCAATCAGGCTCTGGAAAAACAACTCTCCTCTCTCTCCTCACCGGCGACCACCCTCAATCATATACCCAGCGCCACCTACACCTCCACGGACGCCCACGATCACGAATCCCAACACCACACCTCCAGTCTCTTATAGGCGTCCTCTCGCCTGAACTTTTCGACGCCTTCCCGCGTCGCGTAGGTATGCGCGTATGGGACGCTATTGGCACAGGTTTCGACGGCGGTTTTGTCCCACTCGGCCGCGAAAACGTAGGACGCGGTGTCCTACAACCCGTGACCGACGCGGACATTGCGTGGCGCGTGAATCGGTGCTGGGAAGTGCTAGAGGCCCTCGGTCCTGCTGCTTGGGAGACTGGCTTCGTTCCGGATGGCGTCTCGGCGCGTGCTGTTGCGGAAGAGTTCAGCAAACGCGAGTTTGTGGATTTGTCTGTTGGCGAGCAGCGTATGGTGTTGTTAATGCGTGCGTTGGTGGGTCGTGCTCCATTGATCTTGTTGGATGAGGCGTGGAGTGGGATGGGAGAAGGGATGGTGAGGGCGGCGAGGCGGTATCTAAGAGACGGAGGGATAGGGCATGAGCAAGGGGTGGTTGTTATCACACACTGGGAGGAGGAGGTACCATGGGGCACGGAGGATGGTGTGAAGCGATTCAAGATTGATCGTGGCGTGGGACAGTTTGAATGAGAACACACTGCCGCACACTTGTCCTATACTCAGTCATTCAACCTCATTCAATACCCTTGTATCCTTAGTGGTATCTACTGGAGCATCAGTCCAGATTCACAATTAGAAGATGTAGACAAAAACATTCCCCTCGGTCTTTGTACTGAGCCAAATCTTTTTTGTGTAGTCATTTCGTGTTGACATCTACTAGGAGTCGCGACGTGCCACAGACCGGGCGGTTCGGAGGTTCAAAAGTTGGCGCCATTGTCATTGTTTTCTTTCGCATTTCAGAGAGGCTATTAGTACGTGCATAGATATCATTCCAACCCCCCATAAGTGCCTTTTTGGCGTGAAGATACTTACAGGTACCGCAGCTGTAAGCTCTTGCAATCATGGACGACTCGAGTCGTCGAGTGATGCTCACCATGTTTAAATTTTGTCATCCATGGATTGATTATTTATTTATAACTACAAACGACCGATGACCAAGTCTGAGCTCAGTTCCTGTCCATAAATGCATGCACACAGCTACCCAGACGGTATTGATGACTAGGGCTGAATACGACGCGCAAAGCACGCCCCAAACACCGCCAGGGTAGTACGCCACTGAGCCTCAATGTCTAATGGAAGACTGCACATTATCGCTCTTATCATCAACGCTCTTGTAACCTTACTACAGCCTCTCTGATTACCTCGGGAAAAGTTCAGGAAAGTTCAATTGTAAAGAATGTTTCTGGGGGAAAATGATGAGAAAATTCGGAGTCTGTGTAAGTCTGATGTTAATATTTGTTTCGCCTTTTATGAGACGACTTGGATAATGAAATGGACTCAGATGATATCGATGACGGCTTGGACTTCGATGGATGATGATGAATGAATCATCCTGTCTTTTCTGGACGTTGGCGTATTGCCACTGTTCTTGTGCAATAGAATCAGATAACGAACCTAAAGACGCACGGTGTTCGTGTGATGTGTGACTCATTCATACATACAAAGAAATCATTCCATTGTTCAACTTGAGTCAGATAGGGAGGCACACTGACATCCTCTCTTGATATCGGCTTGGCCAGCAAATGGATAGACATAACACAAGGGGCATATCGCAAGGGGGAGGGGGGCTGAAGAAGACAAGCAGGCAGAAAGGGCTCGATGGATTGTCGAGTGCGGGAATATGGCACTTCCTATACTTGAAGGCCGCAGAAAAGCACTTTCATTAATGCAGATTTCAGCCATGGTTCTAGATCCTGTTGATGCGTTCAATCGTCAAACATCGTCCCATCCATTCTCACGCCCATATTCTGCTTGATGTCCATACCTAACAACTTCATCTTACCCGCCTATTTAGACTGATCAAGAAAAAGTATCAAGGCGCCTATCAAAAGAGAACGAACCTCAACACGCTCTTGCTGTACTCGTCGCAACTCCTGCAAATGTTCCTTGCTAAGATAGGTCTCCTTCTCAGCAGCCTTCCTCTTGTGTGCGCCGCTGATAGCCTTCAAGTCGGCATTTGGGTCATATGCGTCGTCTGCAGGTGGAATGAACTCGCCCTGTCGTAGTGCATTCATACGACGTTCATATGTTTCCATATGGTAATATTTTTCATGTGGAAGCGTTGCTGTATGAAATGGATTCGATTAGGAATCTCAAGGCGAGGCCGTAGAAGCAGGGTCCCACCAGTATTGAAATCTTCCGCGAAGCGAAGGAACTCTTTCTTATTTTGGTCCTTGGATATGGTTTCAGGATTGATTTTGCGCTCTTCCACGAGCCAGGCGTGAAACTCGGGGGCTTTGGTAAAGATACTGGAATGAGAGCAGTTATTTAGGTACGATCCTGTAAAAGAGTGGGTTACACACTCGGTCTCAGAAATAATTCCATATTTTCCCCATTGTGGACCGGAGGCATGTCCATGTTTTCTCTGTCCGATACATGTCACTGTCAGAAATAAGGCAAGGAACAGAATAGAAACCTTCTTCTTCTCCTTCTTCTCTCGTTTCCGCTCTTTCCTACGTTCCTTACTCTCACTTCGCTTACTGTCTTTGTCCCGTTTCTTGTCTCGTCTCCGTCGCGTATCGTCTTCTGACCCAGACGAACTACTGGAGACCGACCGACGTCGATCCCTCGAGCGCCGCCTCTTTGTACCTCTATCTCTTGACCTGGACCGAGAACGAGACAGAGATGTTCTCCTCGTGCCAGAACCCCTTGTCCTGGATCCTGAACGCGACCTCGAATGTCTTCGTTTCCGCGCAGGACTTCGACTTCGACTTCGACTTCTCCGTCTTCGGTCGAAATCCCTACCTCTGTCACCATGTAGTCCGTCCGTACGATAATGTACATCTCGTTCGTTATTGCGATCGTCGTATCCAGTGGACCTGTGATGGTAACGTGGAGAGTCGTCTCGTCGTTTAGGTCTTGGTGATCGTGAATGAGAGCGCGACCGGGGATGTCTTTCTTCCCTATGTCTGTCGGACATCGTTCGTATACAAGAGAGTGCTGTACTTCTCCTTGCTCGCTGTAGTTCCAAGAATGAGACGCCTATTTGCGCGTATTTGATTTCGAGCTTCGTCCTTCGGCTGTGTTTTTGTAACCGAGGGCCGCATGATGACGCAGCCTGCGGTCACATAGCCTTTTCGTTTTCCTTCAGAATGAGCACCACTAAATCCGACATCGTTGTCTTCGGTGCCACAGGTTTTACTGGCAGACTAATAACTCGGTATCTTGTGTCGCACCCTCAGTTCACTCAAGGTCTCTTCTCGTTTGCTATCGCTGCTCGTTCTCAGTCGAAGCTCCATACACTGGTACAAGAGTTGAAACTACCTTCGAGCATCAATACTATTCAAGTAGATGTTACGGACTTTACTTCTGTGGAAGCTGCTGTGCTAAGTGCAAGAGTCGTTATCAACACTGTAGGCCCATACTGGCGCTGGGGGACTCCTGTAGTCAGGTGAGTTGCAGTTTAGCCGCCCATGGCCGTTTCATTCGACGAATACTTTTCTGCTCTAGAGCATGTGCGAGAAATGGAGTACACTACGTTGATCTCACTGGAGAGTCTGTATGGATCAAAGACATCATATCTGAGTGGGTCTAGCTCAAGGACATCATCCCCGTTTCCTTTAACTTCTGGACAGGTTTGATTACCTTGCGACGAAGACCGGTGCCGTTATTGTTCCTTCTTGTGGCTACGACTCCGTACCCTCGGATGTCTCCGTCTATCTCTCAAACAAGACCCTGAAAGAATATGGTGATTTGTCTCGGTGCCATGCTTTGTTGCCTCCATGCTCACGAGATGAAGGCGACTATGACGTGTCAACCTCCATATCTGGCCAAAAAGTACGAGGTGGAATATCTGGTGGAACCTTGAGCACCGCCTTCACTCTCATTGAAGATGTTCCTCGTGCCAAATTGAGAGAGAGCGAAAGAGACTATTCCTTGAGCCCTGGTGTGTTTAATTTGTCTGTCTTTCGGAAAATTTGCTCAAATTTCACTCTGTTCCAAGCGAGAGGAGGAGTGTTTCCAGTTTTCCGATTCCTATACGAACAGTTGATCCCAGGAGAAGACCCCGTGCCGGGTACGTTCTTTTTCATGGCTCCGACAAACAAGAAAATTGTACAACGTACATTCGGACTCTTGGAGCTACAAACAGTCACAGGTACGATAAAATTTGTAATTTGTATCGTCTCACACTGACGTATTCAAACAAGCTACACAGTCTGGTTCGTCTTCAGAAGCTGTAAAAATTGCTCGACGGGAAAGATATGGCTCGCCCTTTGCGTATGACGAGTTCTTGATCATGCCTTCACGCTTCTCTGCCATGGCGTTTTCGACTGTGTTTGCGATTGGATTCATGCTGTTCGCTGGTCTTTCTTCGGTATAATCCAAAGGTTTCTTGCGTCTAACTCCCTACTAATATACTAACTATGTAGCTGCGGTCGCTCCTTAAGAAGATCTTGCCTGCCCCCGGGGCTGGGCCGTCCGAAGAGTCAGTAGTCTAAGTTAGATTCGTCTCATGACTCAAGTCTAACCTAAGTTGACAGGAACATGGAGAAGGGTTTCTTTGAGACCATTAACCACACGACCTCTGCTTCAACACCGCCTGTACACGTCAAGACCGTCTTCAAGGGTGATCGCGACCCAGGATATGCGTTGACGGCGAGTACGTACAACTCATCCCCACTACAAGAACTATCTAGTCTAATAACTTTTCCAGTCATGATCTCTGAATCGGCCTTGTCCCTTCTGCTTCCTCCAATATCCAAGCCCGCGCCGCCCTCCAGGACGTCGTCACTCCCGGAAGGCCTACCCTCCCTTGCGAGGGCCGGCGGTGTCTTGACACCCATGACTGCTTTTGGCGACGTGTTGATCACGCGTCTTGTTGATACTGGGCGGTTCTCTTATGAGAGTCATGTTGTAGGTCAAGAAGCCTCAAGTGGCGAAATAAGGAAGGATGTGTAGATTTTTTCGATGCTGCGAGAGGGATCCCTTCCTTTCGACCCCTTGAACTTACACGTATGTATCTCGGTATCGTCCTTGTCATCAAAATCTAGACGCTTGGGTACTTAGTAGAGTATTCATGTTGCGCTTGTGTTGTACTGACACCTCTATATCTTCTCCATGCTAATTTCGTTTTTGTATATTGACACTCTGATTATTATCAAAGCCTCCATGACATATTTCTCCTGAATGCCCATGCTCACATAGCTCGACGCTGGCAGACTCGCAGAAAGCTGTTATACGAAGATACACATCTCATTCTTCCCCCAACAAGACAGTGACGTAGACGCCCCGCCCCCAGCTCCATCCCATCATCGAGATGTACGGCGACATCTTCGTGAAGCCCAACTCGCGTCGGCACTGCGGATACGAGAAAGCCTAACTAGACTCGCATGTGGAACCTCAACTTACGGTGGATCAGCTGCTGAAGCGGGTGGAGACGCGTGGGCGGGGTCGAATAGGTATGGACGCTGCGGGAGTCTGTTTCGGCCGGAGGTGGTTGTGGTTCGGGGAGGTACCGCCAAGGAGTGGGGAGATTGCGCGTAAGATGAGCAGGTGTGATATGTTGTTGGCTGTTGGGACGTCGTCTATTGTGAGTTACGTTGCTGTCGATGTCTATTGTAGGTTGAAACTGATTTGGCTGTTAGTGTGCAGGTTCGTCCAGCAGCTCCTTTCGCAGCGCAGGTGAAGAAAAATAGTGAGATTGTTGCGGTGTTCAATCTTGGGCTTTCCAGGGGCGATGAGGGAGCGACTTGCTGTTTATTGGTCCTTGCGACGAGACGCTGCCGGAGGTTCTTCAGGTCAAGCAAGATATCGCGCAATTCTCGCCTAACGCGTAAGAAATTGCTATAATATTTATACATTGTTGTTAGAATACAAATGTAGGGTAGGCACAAAAAATCGAAGAACGTTAGTTAAGGCCTTCAGCGGATGGTCTCGTACATCTTGAATTGGGGTGAAGTAAAGGCGAAAGGATCACCATCCGATGCATGTTCCCTAACGAGGAAAACATGAGAAGGCTATCATCTGTACCGAGGGTCAAACCATACTCTACCGGCCCAAGGATCTTTAGACCACGAACGTGGGTGTCTTTGCCGCTCATATGGTTTTGCGCGATGATGACCTGAAGAACATATGCGTATACTGGAGCACTAAATCAGAAAAACGCGTGAATAATGCCAACAGGCGTGTATAAAGAGAAGCAGAGGAAACATACAGGCCATCACCCTCTTCATTAGGCTCCGACGAGACATCGAACGTTATCCACCCCTCTGGCTTATCCAGCGTCACCACTCTGACGTCCTGAAGATCGCTGGGTCCAGTTCCGGCGCGTATGGCGAGGGCGGATGGGGTATAGGAATCGTCTTGAGGGTAACTGAGGTGAATGCTGATTTTCTTTGGGATTCCTTTCAGTGTCCTTAGATACAAGGAGATCATATTGAAACATACCTGAATCGCTACCTTGCTTGGAAATTCAGCGGTGATAAAGTGAGGTTGTGGACCGTCAGAGCTGGAGAAGTGTTCATGAAATACGTCGAGGACGCGTCCAGAAGCAACTCACTGCCAAAAGGTATCTGGGTCATCGTCACGAAGACATTCCGCTCCGAATCCAAATTTATAAGACGACACGGACCACTTGGCACGCGAAGAGATATCGGGCCAGGGGAGATGAGGGGGAGGTTCAGTGGCTACAGTTGGTAATGTAAGTCTTGTCGTGTCTGCCTCAAAGCTGGCAGACGCTGGTCATTACCGGAATGAATGAGGGGAGTTCCGTCGTCTGGGGCAGTCAGAGTAGCTCCTGGTGGTAGATTCACAGACATGGTAAACTTGAACAGCGAAAGGACATTGACGTCGGAGTAGAAACTAAAACCTCTTCTTCCCCATCACAAACATACAGCTGCCCTTGCGATGGAGCGGTAACTCTCCATCTTATCAGCCCCTAGCATCCGCTAGGGCGATGTCGTTCTCAGTTCATTCTCATCGGTCAAACTCTGGTTCAGTACTGATATGCAAAACAAGTTCTGCATTCTGAACAGAACGATGGTTCATACAGAATCTGGTGGAAAATACATTTTTAACAGATCCAATTTAAAGTTTTACTCTGAAGGGCCTCGTTGCAAAAGTCTGCGGATAGCAGGAATACGACGCCCAGTGTCTACTCCAGTGAGTGGCAGTCTTGAAGGATCCATATCCTTCAACCGAGCCTCACCACAATGGCATCAAGACGGGTAACTAATTAGACATTGCGGGCTTTTTGGCGGGATGTTCATTGACCATCTCAGTGACAAGTTCATCATGAATTCTATGAGGCGACCTTCCAAAAATTTGTCTGAAGAAGCTGGATCGATGACTTCCAGGATAGGTACGCAGTGATTTCGTGGCCTGAATGAAATTGCTGAGGAGAGACGATTGATCATAGGATAGGAATCTCATTTTTATGCATCTCTTATGTCAACTCGTTCTAAGACTGCGAGAAAACCATCGATACGTAACGCAGATGCATTAGGCAATTCACATGTCGTGCAGTAAGCAGCACGCAAGGAAAGTTCATCTTCACAGTCTTACTATTGGATGTCTGACCCCCATGACGTTATCCAATTCTGGATCGTAACGCTTTCTGGGGATGTAGCCACAGCCTTTCAGGAATTCGTAGTGGTCATGCCAGAAGAACGAAGAGGTCTTGTCAGGAACCTTGAGTGTTTCTGCGTGGTCTTCGAGGACAATCCAGTGAGCATTTCGCCAATCTATGGGGACTTATACTTCGGAGAGCATGATCCTCATTGACTGGCATAATATCAACTTGAAGAAATGGTTAACTGCCAAAAATTCTTTGTTGCAAGCCATATCAGCAGTTATTGCCATGTCACGTCAGTGTTATGTCAATCTCGAATCAGGAGGGTTTAGGACCAATATGAGAGAATATCGCTACTGTATGGTTGATGATACTTAGTCTGAATCATCGCTCGCAAACATCGGTGCCTTAAATCGGAATCATATCACATTATCTATAGTAAATCGAGTCATGTACATACTAGTTGATGTTGTCGTACATCATCCAAGGAAATTTCTGCAAATCCCATAGACCCGGCCCCGCCACTAATACAAGTCTCAGGTGGAGGAGCTTGTCACCGTTGAGAGATCCGAGGTCACCAGTCGCCAATTGACCTACCGATCTCGATGAATGACACATTTCTGCCGTTAGTATGTACGACATTTGCTTCACAGCATGTCTAAACTAAGCATTAAATAGCTGTGCTGTAAGGTACACCGGGAGTCGGTACGATGCCCGAGTCCTTGAGAAACGCCCTGATTTTGCTCCTTATGAGAGTTTCCACATGATGTTTGAGTACTGCATGAGTAACAGTGTCGGGTAGTATAAATGAAGCGCGACTCTCTGATAAGGTCACTGAACGCTAGCCATCCATCTCATGTCCGACTACCGACTCACCTTTGAACAAGATAACCCTTGCAACACCACCATCGTCGACAGTGAAACCGGTAAAATTCATTACCGAGTTATCACAGAGCACGGAAAAGATACCGTTACGCGCGTCAACAAAGCAAATGGCGAAACAGTTGCCTCCTGGGTATGGAGGGACACAATGCCTGACATTATTACAATTGGGAAGGGCGCGCCAATGTCCCTTCGTTCGTGGTTGAAGAAGAGTCTTATACCATTCAAGTAGTAGGTATCGCTTTCTTATGGACCCCAATCCGAGTCAGGCACGCTAAGCAGACGTTAGTACTGTAGCAATGGAAGATAATAGAGGAAGGAAGCTGACATGGAAAGGAAATGGTCCTGGGCTCTCATTGGAGGTAAGTTTGAACGCCGCTCTCGAGAATCTTGAAGGAAAATGACAGAGTTCCAAGCTGTTCTTGGACGAGGACAACACAAAACCTATAGCCCGTTTCCAAAGGTCCCGTCCCATTTACGACTGTACGAAACAACCCCCGACCAGGAGTGATGAACCTGCATGCTTGTTTATGGATACCAGAGGCCTAGAAATTCAAGAAACTGCGATTATATCTTTCCTTGTTTTGGAGAAGACTCGCCGATGGACCGAGAGATCTTCTCTCAACAGGGCCGATATGCCTTGGAATCCTGGTGCTGGGCTTCTTATGGGACAAATTTTTGTAAATTAATTTGTGTAGTTTAAGTACTAGTACCTTCTTGTTAACTTTCTGACGATGGTGTGCTTACCATCCGAGCGAAAGTGTGAGCGCAATGAATGGTATTAGATGCAGTATGCGTATATATTCCAGAACCAGTCCAGAGTAATTCCAGCCAAGCATGTATCCAAGCCTTAATAATGATTGTGAAGCAGAAGACACATAACGACAGAAGAGGGCTGCAGAAATTAAAAATAACTCTAATTTACTCCGGCCGGGGCCAGTGCCAGAATTTTCAACCTCCGCTCATTCAGGCTCCCTCGAAGCTATGAATGTCACAATCCTGTGGTGAACGTTGAACCTCCGTAACGTCGAAAAACAAGATGGAGACCTGGAGGTTCTACGAGTCTTCAAGTTGTCGCGTCTTTCTCGAAGCCGGCCGCGGCGAGGACGAGAAGTCTTGTCAATCTGACATCAGGACCGAGCAATAGGAGAATAAGCAGTGCATTCATAAATATTGATGCCTTGAAACCATAATCATGTAAGTACGTGATGAGATCCTCAGGAAGTGGATTAACTCATGTAGGTCATACATCATTACGCTTGCGGCACCTCAAGATCCTGTGTCAAAGGCCTTCCCCGACGGTATTTCCACAAGGTTGGAACTTGGCCAATCTCTCGGTAAATGACACATGCCGTTAGTACGATCATTTGCTCTACACCAGTCTACAGCACGCCTAATTCAAGCATCAGAGGCGAGAGATAGCCATGCTCCGAGTCTAAGGTCAACCAGGAGTCGGTAACAAGATCCGGATTCTTGAGAAATATGACAGTTTCTAAGCACGCATGGGCAGGGAGTTGACAGTATAAATACAGTGCGACACTGTAATAAGTTCGTTCAGAAACACTCGCCAACGTCTCATGTCTGACCTCTGTCAACTAACCTTTAAGGAGATAACCCTTGTGACACCACTATCGTCGATAGTGAAACTGGTGATATTGTTTACCGAGTTATCATAGAGTACGAAAAAGACACCGTTACACGCGTCGACAAAGCAATTGGCGAGACGGTCACCTCCTGGGTATGGAGAATCGATTATTACACTTGGAAAGAATGCATCAATGTCCCTCCGTTCGTGGTTGAAGAAGAGTCTTGTACCCCTCAAGAAGTACGTCCCCCTCTCTCATTGACCCCAATCAAGCATGCTGAGGAGGCGTAAATAGTAATGTGACATAGAAAGATAATAGAGGAAGTAAGCTGACATGGAAAGGAAATGGTCCTGGGCTCTCATTGAAGGCAAGTTTGAACGCTGGTGTCTAGAATCTTGAAAAACAATGACAGTTCTAGCTCTTCTTGAACGAGGACCACACAAAACCTATAGCACGTCGCCAAAAGTCCCGAGTCATCTACGACTGACTTACTCCGCTGTCACGGTGGCGCCTCCATAATTTTCAACTCCTCTCACTCCTCTCCGTACCAAAGCTGGCGCGAGACTCCTCAAGACAGAAGTTCTCGTTATCTTCACAAAAATAAATCAGACTAGACTCAGGCAAACACATGTATAAGCCATTTAGACTAACGCTGTGAACCACTGCCATCCACTGTGCTACGGCAGATCGGGATTGAAAACACCATACATTTCCGTGAAAACCACGAGCACCTCATTGAAGTGCCGACGAAGCAAAATATTGAAAATATGTTCATGATTATCCCGCAAATAATTGAAGCTATACTGATAACAAAGACTGCAACAGATGACTGGGATGGTCGTACGTATCGATGATAGGAAAGCTATGGTAAGCATCCACTAGGAAAGCCCGAGAGGAGACAAAAAACCTATAGACATAATAAAACCTTCGATATTGGGGTTGCAGGGGCAAGAGTGTGTTCATCGAAGTAGCGCAAAAGAAGCGTTCCATAACCATCCTGAATTTGGAGTGAATGGATGAATTGGTTCAACGAGAGGAACTTACAACATCCACGCAGTTTGGATGCTTAGTTGAACTGAGATTTCAGCCCTTCAAACCATTGTAGCCCTTCCTTTCCATCGTCAATCTGATCTACATCCAGAATTCTACTCCCATAAGGGAATGGGAATCGGTTTCCGGGTCAGAAGAGACTGTAAGTATGTAAAGTTCGAACCAACGCGACATTTCGCCGTTCAGTCTGAGAGATCTTTTTGTCAGTTCTTAAAAGGTGACATTGCTGGGTGGCTTACATCTCAACGTGCGGTCTCTTGTGGATGTAGTAACTACTGACAATCGTGACTGAACCGTGTGATGACTTGACGAGCTTGCCATGCATGTGGCTTATAGCTGGGATACGTTCGTCTCTTGCACAAGCTACAACATTCCACCTCATCAGATTGCTGTCCAATGGGGGGGTGTTCTATCCAGGTGATTATTTCCTGTGTACCATCGCACTAAAGTTGTCACCCGCAGTGGAAGTGGAAGTGGAAGTGGAGGGCACATGCAACGGCAAATTCCGGTTTGATAAAGTAAAAAAAAAAACACTCAACTGCTCTTTCACATTCATGGCCAGCTGGGTTATCGGTGCTTGACATACTCTAGAAAGGTGTGGTCTACTCTCATGCGGGTCTTTCTGTTTGAGGATTTGTGACGAGTGTTGCCAAAGTGTTGCTGTGCACCAAGACATCATTCAGCGTGGTAAAATTTAGGAAGAGGAGAAAGGACTTTCTCTAGCAGACAGCTGTAAGTATAGGCTGCCTTTCCTAGCCGTCGTGCTTGAGCAATGATCCTCAAACACAAGTCACTCGAAATCGAATTGACGTTCTATATGATGAGGTAACAATGGCTACACTGATGAAAAAGAGAAAGAAATGCAGAATTATATTTACGGACATTGCTAATCTAGAGTCTCCTGCTTTGCTCACCGATTCACCAGTGACCAATAACGACTTTCTTTCTGTCGAATCCTATTTCAAGCCAAGGATCAACACCTTGTACTTTCTGGGTGTCTCGGGTGAGTCCAACAAAGCCAATACCATCATAAAGATTAATAGCTGGTTGATTGTCGTGTGCAACATAGAGAACCACACACTCTTTGCAGTCAGGTCCAGTGAGGAAACTAAAAGAAAGGTGATCAGTTCTTTTGTACTAGAGGCCCCAAGCAGTAAACTTACTGTTCACAGACTTTTCGAAGAAGATATCCTGCGCAGCCTTTGCGCTTCCATCCTTCGTTTGTGCAGACTTTTGTGATGGTTGCAACGCGGTTGCTATTACGAGTGAAGGCAACGATAGAGGTTATCTCCTTTCCTCTGGGTCCTTCCGCCTCGAGAACCCAAGTTTCTTTCCTTTCGACCAAGGTAACGGCTTCCAACTGTGCTTGAGCCTGAGTCAGAGTGAATGGTTTCTGCAGATTGTAAGGTTTTGCCCAAAGGTCTTCGAATGAAAGCCGGACGCACCGAGCCACTTGCAAAGAGGTAGCAGATGTCTCTGATTCCCTCTACATCTTCGTAAACTGCAGGTCGTGGGAGGTAGCCTGGGGACTCGTCCTGCTGTTTCAAAGTCCTAATCGTGCAGTAGCTGATTTTTGCTGCGTAATACATAGGGTCATCAGCATAGCCAATGCCAGTGTGCCGTGTCCATTCATCTGCAAATACCAAGGTCACAGGTTCGACCGAAAAGATCGAGTAGACCCTGGAGGTAGGTATGTGTGCGGCCAATGTTACCACCAAACTGTGAATGCAAGGTCGAATATATTTGTCGACTAGACGTTCGAAGGAGATTGTGGTGAAGATGAAAACTGGGTATG
Source organism: Termitomyces titanicus (assembly GCA_017657335.1). NCBI lineage: Eukaryota > Fungi > Basidiomycota > Agaricomycetes > Agaricales > Lyophyllaceae > Termitomyces > Termitomyces titanicus. The sequence goes on along the minus strand of JAGGAX010000047.1, from coordinate 14,802 downwards.
TCCCCATGGGACCATCCGTCACCGATAAGATGAACTCTATTGTCGAGTTGGTCCTGCAAAGGATCCATATATTCGATTCATGCTTCAGGTAGGTTGCTTCTTTGGCTTTAAGGGCCTGTGGTAAAATTATATTTGCAGGACAGGCATGATCCTCAAGCGCCTTCCAAGCTTCTGAGGGCAGCTCTTTAGCGTGACGGATGACCTGAACGAAGAAAGGCATCGAGAACGAAGAACAATAGATTTCCAGGTAGTAAGTCGAAGGGGGGGATAAGTTGAAGGAAACCTGATACAATGAGGAGGGAAATACCAGAGGCTCGTTTATATATTGGTCTTATTGAGCTTCGGTCAGCGTGGTATCTCGCCAGATGCAACAGAGATCTGTTTCCTATTGCTCAAGCGAGCTGGTGTAGTCAACTTACCATTACTTGCAGGAGTCAATTTGAACTTGAAGCGATCGTGCTTTAAGTTTTAATGCCAGATATATGTTCATCCTTTTTCAGGACAAGTCTCAACTACAGCAACTGGGATCGAGTCGGCAGTCTAAATTCCGTGCCGCGTGGTTTAGGGAATCGAAACACAAATCAAATATTGCTTCGGAGCGCTCGAGACGCATGATTTCTAAGTGTTCAGGAGTTCTAAGTCAGCACTAGTACTGCCAGTGGCAAAATATATCTAAGCGCCCGTAGCAATCATCAAGTCCAGCATTTCGAAATGAAAAGCATGTTATTCATATTCTCGTCAGCACCGGAGGGAAAGCACTCGTTTGGGACTGGGATTTTCCCTCCATGCGCATAACCTTACGATTCAGGCCCCGGGAGAGGTGGGCTCCCATACCCACTAGAGCCTATCCACCGTTGACAATCAAGCATAGCATCATTTCAGCCCTTCGGGCAGGATATCGTATCCGCCCTGTATCTCGATTCATTCTCCAGACAGTCTAGCTAGTTCCATTCTTTGAGCCGTCACGTTCTTCCACCCTGCCTTTACTTCGAATTCCTCTTTCCGATGATATGGCGTTCAAGGGTTGGTGCTCCGATGAAAATAAAAAGAAAAGAAAACCAAATTAGTTAGATAAAACCGATCCCGCCGATCTTAAGACAAGTTTGAATTGTATCCGATCTACCGTCAACTTCTTGGAATGTGCATGAATGATTGAAGCTGTATTGGGTCTCAGCTTTTCGAGACCAGAGCTGCTAGGAAGATGCTAAGTTGATAGACGAGATCTGTAGGAGCCTCCGTATGCCCCCGGCATATGCTCCATGCATCAATGCCTTTCATATGAAAGCTCTCGCCTCTTTCGTCAGGGCCTCTGTGCCAACTGCTTTTCCATCCATGATCCAGGTTTATCATGTGTCCTGCTGCGCCTGCTTGGGCAAGCTCAGGCTTTCTTTCCTTTAGCCCTATAGATGCCCTTTCTAGTTTCACACCCGTGGTGCAAGAAACCGGGAGTCGGCGGCCAAGTCAAGGTTAACTGTGGAATCTTCCTCAGGTCCTCCCCTTTTCCGCCGCTTCGTTTCCTGTGAGGCTGCTATGTCTTTTGGACTGTAGTATTCCTTTACTTTCGACCTCTATCTATCCCGAGTCCTTTAAACTTGCCCTGCATGCTCGTGAGGCGTTGTAATGTGACTTTGAGCCTGGGGTATATACAGTTCCAAGCAGTTGCCCGTGGTATGCTTGGTGCATAGCAAGGCACCTACTACAATCTTGAGTTTCAAGGTTTGACGGTTGATCAGTTGCTCTCGCTGAGTCAGGGCCTATCATATTTAACCCTTACAAGGTCCGTGTGGTGCAAATTTCATCTCATGTTTGCGCGCAGCCCTTGAACCATTCTGAGTAATTCTAGGACCTCAAGGGGTACCTACCGACCTACCTACCTCGCCCCGTCGTCACCTACATAATCTTCAAATCAGCTCACTTATCCCGTCCTTACATGTCAATAACTAACTACAAGACAACTTCAATCTCCAGACAATATCGGCAAAAACGAAGAAGTAATTCCACGGATCAGAGAATTTCTACATATGTATTCAGAGCAATGACGTACATACCATGCGAGACCGGAAACTAACGAGGGACGGGGACGGGACCTTGCCAGTGTCCGACGGGAACGCGCGCACTGTCTTTCAGAAAAACTCGAACGTTTTGACGGTGAGCGCGTCCGATCCCCGCGTGCAACCACACTCACATTTCACAGCACTCACTGCCACTAGCAATGTCGTCCCCTTCTCACCTTCCTAACAGGAAAATAGGCAACGCCTCCATACCCCCGATTGGGTTCGGGATGATGGGGATCAGTCGTGGGTATGGAACGGTGGGGTCGGACGAGGAAAGGTTGAAGGTGTATACCTAATTTTAGTTCTTGTTCTCAGAAGAATGAATACGTTTATATATGTAGGTTTTAGACGCTGCGTACGCGAGAGGATGTACGCACTGGGACACGGCCGACCTCTACGGCGACTCTGAAGAACTCATTGGGAAATGGTGAGTTCGCGTCTATCCTGGATTTGATGTGATGTTCTGGAAGACCGACGCATTGGACTCGAAGGTTCAGACGCACAGGAAAGAGGAACGAGATTTTCCTGGCTACAAAGTTCGGGTTCACGCCTGAGGGTATTCGTGGGGACCCTGAGCATGTCAAGAAGCAGTTCGCACAGTCGCTTGAGAGGTTGGGAGTTGATAGTGTTGATCTGTATTATGTCCATCGGTATGTGTTGGGTGTGCCGTGAAGTAGGTGGGTGGAAATTGATTTTTTACAAGGACCGATCCCAAGGTTCCTATTGAGGTATGCCGCTTTTTGTACCTAGGAGACGTACGCGTTCTCATCCGAGTCCTTCAGATAACCGTCGGTGTCATGGCCGACTTAGTCAAGTGCGTCCCTGATGTCCCATCCCATAACGCATTCTAACCTCTTCCTCTTACCAGGGAAGGCAAAGTCAAATACATCGGTCTCTCCGAATGCTCTGCCAAGACCCTCCGACGCGCACACGCCGTGCACCCTATCTCTGCTATCCAACTGGAGTTCTCTCCCTTCGTCCTGGATGTCTTGGATCCCAGGCTCGAGCTACTGAAGACGGCACGAGAGCTAGGGGTTACCATCGTGTGTTACTCCCCGATGGGCCGTGGGCTCCTTACTGGAAAATACGCGAGTTTTTCTCTGTCTTGCTTTGTTTGCCTTGTCCGCGAGACTAACTTTTTAATGCCCACAGAAATCTCTTGATGATTTCGAAGCTGGTGACTTCCGGCGCACGGTTCCCAAGTACGACACAGTGATCCTCTATCCAACGATCGTCCATTGAACGACATGCACTGAATTCAGGTACGCGTCAGAGAACTGGCCGAAGATCCTCAACGTCGTCTCCCAACTGGAGAAAATCGGTGCGGCGCACAACGCTACGTCTGGCCAAGTGACTCTAGCCTGGCTCCTTTCTCATGGTGAGGATTTCGTCGTCATACCTGGCACCAAGAAAGTCCACGTGCGCCACCATTCCTTTTTCCCTTCTCCCGCATTTGGCATTGATTTGATGTGTAGTACCTCGAAGAGAACCTTGACGCAGCAAAGGTTCATTTGAGTAAGGAAGAGATAGACAACATTACGAAGATTGCTTATGAGGCGGATATACCGGGTGAGAGGTATGGCGCGTGGCATGCTGCTCAGGTGTACGTCGATAGTCCTGAACTGTAGTAAGCATTGCCATACAGTGTTGGAACAATGTCTTGATTTTTCATTGTTCTTGGGAGTTGAGATGTCATTGTTTTGGTATGGCCAGGAGACGGTGAAACGAACACTGGCCAGCGGCATAAATCCTATAAGACTATGGCGCATCTCGACACGTCCAGTAAAATTTCAAAATGTGTAGCTCCCCTGTGTTTAGCCGGCCATCCACTCCAGGATCGAGTGAAGACGAACATACATTATGCGCCTACGGGGACATTTCTCTCTCCAACATCTATTTCATCCCGAGCTTGCCAACCACAGTGTCTCCCAGAATTGACGACTCGTGGATAGACGAGAAAAAAAAGAAGACTCTTCCACCGTCTTTACGCAAAAAATGGACCCTAAAGGTAAGTGGGGATCCACGAACAATTATGGCTACCGATTTAATAGGATGTTCCTAGCATGCGCTTCCAAGTGTCATACGAAAGATTTTGCCACCGTCACCATCCGTCGCAGAGCTGTCTCCCAAATCCGACTTCGAAAGGCTCGTTGCCAAACTCCGAGAAACGCGGGGATCGGAAAGGAATCCACCGCGCCCCGGCCTTGTGCTGCAATCACCATCTAAGCTTGTTGACCAACCGCAGCCGCGACAGGCTGTGTATCAAAAGGTTAATGTGGCCAAAGACGGCACAAAGGATGCCCCTGCGAAAGAGAGGATGCCGTTACAACCCAGTGCACGGATGAACGCTGCAAAGCTGAAGCCAAAGGAAAAGGCATTCCGGGGAGGAAGGCTGCCTGTTCGCCCGCCGTTGCCTCGCTGGGACACATAGGTAGAACGCGTGTAATTTAGGTTGTAGAATAGGAAGCAGGCTTGGGCCGAGGTTTCCACCAAGGCAACACGAGGATGTGGGACTGGAAGAGGAGAATGGGGAACTGTGACAGAAGCGTGACGTGAACGTGCGGTGGATTGGCCACTTTTGTGTTTTGAGCAGAACACATGCTGTAGATTCCTCCGATAATCGTTCCCAATACCTGCCCTCTGCCTTCTCTTTGCCGGTCAACGCGCAAAAAACCGTGCCACCTTCTGTACGCCCCTCTTTCCTTCTTACATCCACTTCCTCATCTTTTCCAGCGAGTGCACGGCCTACATCCTCTTTGAATGGACTTGCCCCCCCGCAAGCTTGAAACTGTGAAACAGGAAGCGTGGCACATCGTTTCCAGCACCTGCTGGCACAGCACTTACAAGCCGGTGTCCTGGGCATTCCCCTCAGACGATGCGTCGGAGAACAACAGCAGAGCGGGGTCGTTTCGGGGCTCGCTTTTCCCCACATACAAGTCCTCGTGTGGTTCTCCTCGCCCACGCAAGTCTGTCGGTGGAGACCTCGTGCTGAGTTCGGACTTGTGCGGCGTGCAGTGTGCTCTCGACGCTCTCGTCAAGTATGAAAGGGACGTTGGGTTCACTCCAGAGATCCCCGTCTCAAAGCCAAGAGTGGACATTTCTGTTGAGGTGGACGAGCAGGTAACCGTCCATGCTCGAGAGAAGTGGAAATTATATGCAGAAGCTTTGATGAACGGTGTTGAAGCGCCTGATGAGGATGATTTGGTCGAGGCCTCCAGGACCTCGTCCCCTGCTTCGAGCCGTGGTCTTCACAGAAGCACATCGACGTTGTCTAGTGTTGATCTTACAGATTCGGACATCTCCTTCGAGTCGTCTTCACCACCGTCGACTCCGACAAGGAAGAGTGCTGACGCAATCGTCGAGGTCAAAGGTCTCTCGCCTGTCAAAGCTGATCATGAGTGCTATGTTGTCTCTGCTGCACGCCCACTCAATGCTGCTGCGACCTCCTTTGTCCCCTCGTCCACGGCCTCCAAGCCAGAGACAGAGCCTTTTTCTTTCGCGACCCCGACGGCTACAAACCCACCTGCCTTTGTCAACTTTGCTTTCCCCGCTTTGAAAGCTCCGTCGCCGCCAACAGTGCAGATTAAAAAGGATGAGCAAGGATTCTACAGCGAAGCTGAGGTCGCCGCTCCTGTTCCCCAGAGCAGGAAAGAGACATTCGCGTTCCTTCCCCCGTTCCTCCAGAGTTTGTCTCGCCGCAAGGGGCCCACTTCAAAGACTCGTGCCATAGTTGACCAGCTCCGGTCTTCTCACAATCACAGCCACAGCCCCATCCCCAACCCGCCTCTCTACGACATCAGCCTTGATGAGCGCATCTCGGTTTCCGAGGACGACAGGATGCCGAATTCAGGAATTTCTAGCCCGTCTTCGCACGAAGATGATGATGATGGATGGATTAACATCGCAGAGGCAGACAAGATTTCCAAAGAGTCCAAAGCAAGGCGGACGAGAGACCTCTTCCTCGCACTCACACGCCGGCGCAGCGACTCACTTCCATCCACCCAACCTGACATTGCCGCTAAAAATGAGCATGCAGAGATAGAATTCCCAATGTCCTCTTCACCCTCTTCTTCACCCTCCCCCCTCCCATCGCAGGACGACGGTTGGATCGACCCATTCCCAGCAGCAGCAGCACCGCCACCGCCACCACCACCACCACAAATCCCCCAAGTTCCCTCTTCAAGTTCCCACCGCCGCACAGAATCTCGCCCGCGCTCTTCAAACAAGCGCCGCCGGTCCTCGCACGCCCCTCCCGTGCAACCCAGCACAGTCTCCACTCCCTTCATCCCGGCTCCCACCGCCCGACCTCCGATAAGTCTCCCACATCCCCACATCCCCTTCCCCACGCCAGCTGCACCTGCATCCGCACTCCCGACGTACACTTCCCCGAACCCCACGTCGTTCTTCTACCCTGCATACCCAACGATGGTGTCGCCTGTGGCGTACACGTCGTACATGCATCAACTGCAGCTCATGCAGCAGATGCATATGCGCAACGGCGGCGGCGGCGTCCGTCGAGCGTCAGCCCCATCTTCGAATGAGTGGTTCCAGTACCCGACGCAGGGTCCTCCGTTCACAACAGCGAAACCGCCCACCCCAGCGGCGCGGCGTGAGCTGTTGTGGTGATGTACACCTATGTGTACATACATGTTCCTCATGATAATTCTCAACTCAAGTGTTTGTTTAGCACTTGACGGTCATCGGCCATGCCGTGTATGTACCCTTTTTTCCCCTTCTGTGGTTTATGGTATTGGTATTACGAGGCTCTTTCAAGGCCTCCTCCCAGGACTTCCTTTCGATTTCCTTTTGTTTAAGCATGTCCAACGCAAAACGTTACATCATGTCGTGTTCATGGATAGTAGCTGTTGCTCGCTCTCCCCCTGCTTGTTTTTTTTTTTTTGGTTTGGTCGTTACCACTTGTTTGCATATGATACGGGGTACATCGTAACCTGTCTACTGGTTCCCCCTCACCTTCTTGTTGTCATCACCCATGCTGTATATATCACTTCCCAAACAGCCTGTGCACCTCAGCTTTTCTTGTTTCGTTGTAAAAGGTTCCCTCAGGTAGTGGTAAATAGTGTAGTATAAATCACAGATCAAGTTTTCTCTGTCGTTGAAAATTCCGTTGTTACATTTGTCGTTAGGTTCCTCCTTTACCATTCGATGACGATGGCCCAGTCTTGTGTGATCAGAACCCTGGGATCCTTGATACTGAGGACGCTCGCAGCCCCTTCCTTCTTATCAGCAGCAGCAACACCCTGCGTATAATCCCACACCAGCTCTGCCCCATTCTCAATTTTGACGCTCTTGGGCTTCTCATTCAACCCAACAACTACCACCTTTTCAACTCTCACATCCTCAATGCTCTTCGCATACTTATTCGCAGGGTTGAAGGTCCGAAGCGCAACCCCATCCACAGCCTCAGTAGGCCGTGCAGCACCAAGGTCCTTACTGGCCACGCGTATCGCGCGAGACTTCTTCGGTGCCTTCTCAGTGACAAATTCGCGCCAAACAAAGTTGCCTTCTTGATGAGCGTATGTCACGCCGTCGTCTAGGTACAGCTCGCCGCGTGCTGTGCCAGTCTTGCTGAGCGCAACGCGCAGGGTGAAAGGATCGCGATTCATTGACGTTGACGATCGTCGAGGACGCTCGCGCGTTGGCACGATGGATCCTCCGCGCACTAGGAGAGGTATTTGGTGCAGGGCAGCAGGGACAGTGACTTGCTTGCCCTTGGCTGCGCCACGATAGGCTTGATGGGTGAAATAGTCATAGTAAACCTATGACCAGGAAATGTAAGAATAATTGAAAAGAAACCGGTGTTTGGTAGTACCTGATCTTCTGGAAGGTAGACAGTTGTCTCTTGAACGTCCTTTTCTGTTACTGGCTTGACCAACAAACCCGACGAGGCAATGAAATACTGATCGTCGATTTCGAATCCGCCCTTGTCTTGTGGGAACGCAACATAATGCGGCCTGCGGAGCGTATTAAAAGCTTCATCTGCTTCGGAAACTGTGTCCGCTCACCTGAGAACAGGAAGGCCAGTGACACTCGTCTCGCGGAACGCCGTGTACCAGACAGGAAGCAAAGAATAACGGAGACGTAGAATATCTTTCACAATACCCTTGTAAGGCTGATCCAACAGGAAAGGTTCCCGGCGTTTAGTATCGAGATGGGCATGTGCACGGAAAAACGGTGCGAACGCGCCGACTTGGTACCACCGAACGAGCATCTCCGGTTCGGGATTGCCGAAGAATCCTCCAACATCAGCTGAGCGAAATGTGCGATAAGCAGATGATGAGCATAACGGCAGAAGGGAACTTACATCCAGCGAATGAAAAACCGCCAATGTTAACTGAGAGAACTATTTTCACACCTACGGCCATATGTTCCCAGGTTCCCAAGTTGTCGCCTGTCCACATAGCACCGAAACGTTGTGATCCAGCGTAGAAAGCACGTGTAAGGACGAAAGGTCGAGTAAGGGTCGCAGATCGTTCACGAACTGCTTGGTAAGTCAAATTGGACTACAAGTATCGTTAGCCTATCATTACGAACAAGCATCCAAATCTTGCTTACGTAGAGCATGCCATTAATATTGTGAATGTCACGATGTTCCCAACCACCATAATGGATATTATCCTTGGGCATTGTGATTTCTGGGCCATTAAACACTGAAGGCTGCAACAGTATATTTCCATAACAATCTCGTTGTAAAAAGAGACGATATTCACCTCGTTCATGTCATTCCAGATGTGAACAGCTTCAGTGCTTTCAGTCCACGACCATTCGCTTCCCTTCTCGGTCTTAAACAGGGTTTTCCACCAAGTCCAGGCGCCAGGGTTGAAGAAGTCCATCCACGCACTACTGCCTGACCAGCACCAGCCTTCATATTCATTATTGTCCTTGTTTTTAACCAGGAAACCAAGCTCCGACGCCTTCTTGTAGACTGGATACTCTGATACACGCTTCAAATGAGGATCGACAATAACAACCATCTAATCATCAATTTCGTTAGCACAAAGTCAAGACTCGGTGGACAAAATTGAATGAACCTTACGACCGAGAGCAGCGACATCGTTTACCATCTCAACCGGGTCAGGGAAGTTCTTCTTATCCCAGATGAAGTACTTGTGGTCTTCAGCATACTCGATATCAAGCCAAAAGACATCAACAGGCATGTCCTCCTCATCGAATCTCTTCTGAACCGTTCGAACGTCAGTGGAACTGACATAGTTCCATCGACATTGGTGATAACCAAGACTCCAGTGTACCGGGAGCACTGATGTGCCTGTGAGCCTAGAATACTGTTTGAATATGTCTTCGGGGGTCGGACCAGGCATTAAAAACAGATCCAAGATACCAGACTCGGAGATCCAGTGTGTCTCGGTGGACTTGTCGGATGCGTGGGCGACATCGATCCACGTCTCTGAACCAACCGCGTGGAAGATTCCGACTGTGGAGTCTGCTGAGTGGGCGTGGAGGACAGGAATGGAACCGTAGATCGACATCGGGGATGATGCGAGGTATTCAAAGACGTCGGCGTTGTAGAGACGGTAAGGGTCACTGAAGAAAGGCGATTCGCCAGAGGTGGTTGGCAGTGCCAACCTAGTCGCATGCTGGGGTATTCCATAAATTGTTCCGTGACTTGGGAAGTTTATGTCGATCGAAAGAGACTCAGGTCCTGTCGAAAGAGAAGATATTATGGTTGAAAAGGGCTCCACTAAAAATGATGCGCACCCTTTGGCTTTGAATCTGTCCAAGAAGAGAAACTCTCTGCCCAGTAGTCGTCCTCCTTGTCGCCTTCAAACCAAGAGCGAGGGTTTGCAGGCTTTTCGGTTTTCAAAACAGCCTGAGTATCATCAGTTACAACCTCCTCTCCCTCCTGAGGTGGCGGTTCTTCCGTAGGCGTAGATTGGACCTTGCTGCGGAAATGTTCCATATGCAAGAGACCCTGGCCGTTGAGCACCACCTGCTCCTTCCCATTACGAAGAAGGACTACTTGGAGAGGCTCAAAGGTAACAACCACCTCGTTCTCCTTCTTTTTGCCATACGCCACCCGAATATCCTTCTTACCGACTTTCCACCTGATTTCCTTGCTGATGATAGGTTCGGAGATCAAGGCCCAGGAAGCAGCCTCGTCATATCTCTTGTGCAACCCTCCAACCTCATCCATACGCACGCGAACGACTCCATCTCCGTGAACACGTAATTCGAGACCAAAGTTAATCTCAGGGTAAAGAGACGATTTTACACTTGCTGTAAACGTGGCTTGGTCCGAAGCGATAGTAATAGACGAAGGGTCGATAGAATAAGGAGAGGTCCACTTGGAGCCAGCTTCCTTCGCTCTAGCAGAGAGTGCGCGACCTCTCCTGCAGAAACCTGACTGTGAGCATGTCTTGAAATCGTGGGCCTTGAGAGAGTATGTGGGCACCGCAAGCAATAGTGAAAGGATGCCCAGATAGTCCAGAACGCGCATCGTTATGCCACGAGTAGGGCGACAACGAGACGGAAAGACAAAATATGGACGTGAGCGCGCCTTCTCGCTGCAACCACGTCGATGATGGGCACACGTGATCTATTCCTTCCGCGGGCCGGAGCACCGGAGACTTCATTCTCCTCACAAACCACCACGATGAAAGCTGTGTCCATGGGACCACCAGTTTATTTACGTCGCTAGATGAGGAGAATTTTTTCCCGTTTTCCCAAGCCCAAGTCCTTTCAGGATGGCGATCAACGATACTTCGAAGACGGATGAAAAACAAGTTGAAGGTGGACTAGTCAGCATTAAAGTCGACAGTACAGGGCTTCCTCTCCTTCCTAAGCCATCAATCTCGCCTTTTGACCCTCTCAACTACCCTAAAGTAGCTCCCCTTGCTTCAGCTGGTCTCCACGAACTTATTCTAGCTTGAAATTAGTGGCTGAGGTACACAGTTCTAGCAGAAATCTGCATGTTGTCTTTCCTCGCCTTTCTCAATGTCGCCATCATCAACCCGGCAGTCGTTCCTCTTTCCGTCGAACTTGGCATCACTCCCGTAATGGCCTCATATCCAGTGACTATCTCCATCGGAGCAGGCTCACTTGGGCCTTTAATCTTCACCCCGTTTGCAAACGTCTACGGACGGAGATCTGCATATCTCTTGTCTATTCTGATTGGTTTCGCGTCCGCATTAGGTTCTGCTAGGTCCAAATCCTTTGGGACATTGATTTTTACACGAGCGGTGAACGGGCTCGGTCCTTCGGCAGCACTTGGTCTTGGTGCCGGAACTGTTGTTGATGTATTTTTCGTCCACGAAAGGGGGAAGGCTATGGGTCTGTTTACGCTGTCGGGGACATATGGTGCACATCTTTCGGTTGTTGTGAGTGAGAATGTCGACCTTGCCTCAAGATTAATAACATTAGCGCGACGACAAAGATTGGTGGTTATGTCGCCCGTAATCTTGGATGGCGCTGGTGCTTTTATGTAAGTGCTATTTTTGATGGTGAGCCTTATAATAACCCTGGTTATCGCAAGTGATACTGACATGATTGATCATTGCCTTAGGCGCCATGTTCATTATCTGCTTCTTTTTACTGCCAGAAACACTCTTTGATCGACCAGAGAGCGACTTGGACGTACAAATCACTTCACCTGAATCGGAGCTCGACCAAGGCGAAAAGCAATCGTCCTTCGTCGGGGAACCCTTCAAGCCGCCCCCTATGTCCCTCCAAACCTACCTAAATAGATTGTGGATTGTCGACCTTGAACGACCACCCTCACGACGCCTCAGAATGAACGAATTCATAATAAAACCTTTCAGTATGCTCAAATACCCATCGGTCGCCTTTCCAGCGCTATATTAGTGAGTGGAGCATCTCAAGTTTCTTCGACACACCACAAACGACGTGATTGATAAAGTGCGGTGGTTTATGGATTCGCCTCTATTGAACCGAGTTTAACAGTAGCCACGCTTTTCACGGAAATATATCACTTTGACAGTACGCAACGGGTGCGTTTTCTTTGCTGACCTTGAAATGCCAAATTGATCTTGTTCGCATACACGTTCGCGGGTATCCTGGATACGTAGGCTAGCAATTGGCGTGAGCCTTCTCGTGGGAGCGTAAATGCCATTATTCTCTGGAGATATCCCCATCCTGATATTACCCCTCTGCGAATAGTTCCCTCGGCGAGCTGTGTTCGAGCCCTGTAACAGATGCAATGATGCAGTGCGCACGTCGCAAGGCACTTCGGCAGGGGTTACCTGTCTCTGCAGAGATTTGTCTACAGGGTATCTGGACTGGTGCATTGGCAGTCCCAGCTGGCTTACTTATGTGTGTAACGACCTTTCTTCTGCTTCTGAATCTAAGCATTCCGGAAAATTGGCTGACCGCTGAACGGCTATGTAGATGTACGGTAGCTATACACTGCTTGGCTCCTGATGATTGATTTGTGAACAGATGGATTCACGGTGGCATTTCCAAGTACATTTATAGCGCCATGCATCGGCATGGGTGAGTCGAGTCAGGGGTACTATCCTTTCTGTTGATTGATGTCGTCTTTCATCGAGCTATCGGTTGTTTTGGCGGTGAGCGTTTCGCTCAAACTTGACGTTTATTGATCATTTCAATCCGTCTAGTCCAAATCATTAACTCCGTCGTGTACACATATAGTTGCAGCGATTGTTACCGGACGCGTAGCAACGACGTCAGCCAATGCTTCAAGTTCGTGATATCTTTGACATGAGCTATTCATGTCTGATTCCAGTGATGCAGCTTTTTCCGCCAGACTTTCGGACTCCCTCTAGGTTTCTATTCGTAGGTCCCTTGAAGCTTACTTTAGCGTTGGTTAATAATTGAAAATTTTTGTCTTGCATAGCATTCCTTTTGGGGAACGAGTAAGATTTCTTGTCGTGATTTGTATCAAGGATTGATAAAAAACATATCATATCCAGATTGGGTTTCAGTGGTCATTCACAGTGTTTGCAGGTATATGGTGAATTTCAGATGGTCATAGAGGGTCATTCTCCTTTCTGACTTGCTAAAGCATCGTAACATTCCTGCCGATTGTGGCATTGATGTTCAGGGGGGAACAATGGAGGAAAAGGTTGGGCGAACCTTCGTGATAATTATTGTATATTCATGGGGAATTTGTATGCTCACCCGCGAAATTCGTGAGTTCTCCTTCGTATGTCACAACGAAACGTTCCTTTTCGAGAATTTCTGACATCACGGCTGACCTCCTTGGAGTGTTAGTCGCTGCCTTGTACTCCTCTGACTCGAAGGCAGCTGCGCTATCCCATCTATGCAAAGCAAGATACTGGGGAACTTCTTTGTTCTCCGAGAATTCAAGTGTGAACCGCTCGGATGAGACCCACGTAGGAACCCGCATCAGGAGTGGGATATGTTCTTCTTTGTACCAGTTGTTGAACTCTTCGTCCGCAGAAGGATGTGGTGTCATTGCGACGGAGGCTAAGATATGATTCCGTTTCAAAGTGTGCTCAGCGTTTAGAGAAGATACGCCTAAGGGTTCCACCAAAGCTTTATAAAGACGAAACTCGGGAGGTTCTCTAAAAACGCCAGTGAAGTCCTGAAGGAGGGCGAGATGTGCAGCAATAAGGTCTGAGCTGCTGATAGAGCAGCTACAGAGTAAAAGCCTTCGTATTGGGGAGTCGTTTTCTCCATCTTGGCCACCCGTGTAGACTAGAACATGGCCCAAAGTCGGGAAGTGTTTGTGGAGTATAGATTCCACACCTGATAATCAGATGAGAGAGTAGAAACGGGGTCTTTACTCAACGCGCATGCGTACTTCGCCATAGGTGCCATGTGCGGTCTAGATCGTCCACTGCAAGGACTACTAAAAGATGAGACATTGCAAATATGAGCCAGAGTTTGTGGTGGTGCTGACTCCCCAGGTGATAGGAACATGTACGAAATGAGATGGGAATCAAAGAAGTGCTAAAGACTTAGCGGAGTTATGTCAATGCCGGGGAATTCAGACCTGCGCAGAGATGTTCGGAGTCTGAATCGGTCATGTGATTATGTCGCGTCGCTTCCGTGTGTCGTGTGTCGTCACAACCACCGCGAAAGCCTATGCTCCCAAACATAAGAAACATTGTGTACTGGGTTAGCGACAAGGTTAGGGATATGGTCTTAGGGTTATCACTTAGGTTTCCGCTTCAATCTACTCAAGGGCCGCGAAGGCGGCCCGTCTGTTAAGGTTAGTATATACACAGCTGGCCCTGGAAAATGTTTCCATTAGAAATAGTGTAAAAGAAACCTGTTATGCCATTTCTTTTGCATATTTTTCTGTTATAAAAAGACTTCAAACAAAGGAAGATGCCTTTTTCTATTGTAAAAAGCTAACAAAGAAGTAACATAACAGGCTTCTTTTACACTTTTTCCATTGGAAAAAGCTTCCAGGGCCAGCAGTGTACATCAGCAAAACGGTAGTGTTGGTACTTGGGTAAATAAGGGGACTTATAAGTGTTAGAACCCTAGTACTGTAGTTCAGTATGTAGACCTCAGTCTAGTGTAGTTATAATTGACTGATCGTACCTAGTACAGTAGTTCAGTATGTAGACTATGGTACGGAATTAGTATGTGCGTAAGAGTAAATGAGTAATGTGGCTTACCCTCAGTCTAGTGTAGTTATAATTGACTGAGGGTGCGCCATAGCGAGGGGGAGAGTATATATACATGGTGTAACAATGGGAGTTCCGTCCCTGACATGACGGGTGGATCGTAGAGGATTTGTGATATTGTGAAAGGGAGTGAT
>JAGGAX010000046.1:0-41527 GCA_017657335.1 Termitomyces titanicus | reverse complement strand
AGGACGTGTTGCATGTCATGATTATGCTTGCTCTTGCACAATGTCATTGATAATAAACTAGTGACAGTCAGTGTTGAGAGGGTCATGTGTGTTTGGGTGCATGCGTACATGAAACGTTGCCTCCAGTGTATATTGGAATTGAGATGGACCTTTAAATGCCTTATTGCATGGAGGTGCAGTGCATCTACAAATAATGCAAGCTTCATGACAGCGCTGCACTTGACATAGCATGGGTATAGACCTATGCCCGCACAAATTAGCAATCCATGCACACAAAGATCTTGCACCACTTGACTAGACCTATAGAATATACCTATAGGAGTGAATCAGTGGGTATGTGCCATGGAAGCGCATTCTAAGTACTGTTATGTCAAGTAGTTTACACATGTGTGCTGTGGGTATAAGACCGCTGGTCAATGATTGGTTCTTAGTGAGTGAGTAGGCCCTTAAACATGTAGTGGTTAGCTGGTTGTTCTCCATAAAAATTGAGCTTAAGTATCCAGATACAGGGCATGAGGAGTGTTGTCAAAGAAACATTGTGTGAGCAGAGTCAAGGATGACAAGACGTCCCACATACCTTGTAGGGACTCGCTGGTCCCTCTTAATGCATACTCATTCCTTCCTCCAACCTATTCTGTCCCCTTTTATACCAATGTATATGTATGGCTGTAGCAAAGTAAAAGGGTGCAGTTGGTCATCATGAAATGATGAGGAAGTCAAAGAATGCCACAATTTCAGATATTTCTGCAAGCTCACAACTGATCAAATATGACGTAGTTATTCTTGGCCTGAAGTCATACTGTGGTCCAGAGTCTAGACCGATCCACCCATGTGGAGGAGGTTGGAAGGTTTGGAGGTATGACAGTGGAGGTAGAGGTTTGGTCAACCGGTATCGAGGATCTGGGCAGTGCTGTTTTTGGAAAAGAAGCACAGACCACTCAAGAGGTCAGTGTCTTAGGGTACTTACTGTCAACACAAATAACCCCCCTAAAGTGCCATCAAGAAGCACATACCGTCCTGCCAGGGGTGATCCTACAGAGCTTTCGGAAAATGATGTCTGCACGTGTTTGGAAGAAGTGAAAAATTCCGTAAATCAGAATAAATCAAAAAATTCAACATTCTCATTCTGCCCGTAAAACACGCTCGTCACATTGTCAAAAAGCATCTATGCAGAGGAGGCCCGTAAATGCAAGTTGAAAATCAAGCTTCCCTTGCTGAAGAAAAAGCCTGACGAAGGCTCTTAAGTAAAGGAGAAGCAGGACAGAAAGATAGTCCGAAAAAAATGCCTTATGAAGAAGCGGAACTGACTCCGAAGTTTCCAGAGACTACAAAGGCAAAGGAACGGAAGCGTAAGCGTCGCAGCGAGTCAGCGCAAGGCTCTGCGAAGTCAGCATGGGTCAGAAAGTCCGACCATGACTCTGATGACGACGAACTTTTCCCTGTTGTCACTCCTAGACCTCGTGACCGTCCACCCAGAACCTGTGGTACCAGCTGGCTTCGCTGGAAACTTGCTAAATGCCACCACAATTATCTAGAGTATAAAGGCGATAGGACTCCGAATCTTCTTGAGTCATGTATACTGTATATGTATTGTCAATGGTCATGAAAAATTTTTCTGTCAAGCGTCTAAGTATTTACATATGCGCACAGCAAGCGCAGCACTTCCGCAGCGCGGAGTTTGAAAGCGATGAGGTAACTCACTCCTATATCAACCCACTTGTGGGGTCAGACAGTGGCTTTCACTATAATCTACATGATGCCCGTCGACTTTAAGCTCACTGAGCTCAATGGACTGACTCGTCGTGTCGCATTTTCTGATAAGCCTTCCTGGAATTCACTCGCTACCAAGATCGAACTGCTTTATGGCATTCCCATCGAGAATGTCTCTGTATCTTACATCGACGCTGATAATGACCGGGTGACTCTGAGCTCTCAGGAGGAACTAGACGATTTTTTTGTCGCGTCACATACCGATGGGAAGGTCATCAAGTTTACAGTTCAAAACTTGTCCACTGTTCGTCTCCAGAGGACGTTGTCTCAGTCGTCACACAATCCCTCTCGGAATATCTTTGGCATCGGGACGTTTGAAATCGAAGATGATTGGCAAACCCTTCCCATACCTCCCATCTCTGAACTCCAAGGGCTCTTTATGCCGAATTCTTCCAATGAAGGCCAGCCACATGCCTTTGTCGAAATACTCGGAAGCGATACAGGTACTGTCGAGAATAAAGTCAACGCTGACCACAAGAGCGTTGCCTCTTCTTCGATGTCGAGCCTTGATAGTCCCTTTGTAATGTCTCTAGACAAAGGAAAGCAAAAGGCAGATCCAGATGACGATGTATCCTCCACCGGGTCCGTGCTTGGCGAAGACGCTCCTCCGAAGCCTCCGGTTCATGTGTACGACTTTCAAACTCCTATTCATCCAGATATAGCCTCCGTCTCCCCTTTCATTCCAGTTGAAAGCACCCCGAAGGCTGACCCTCAGACTCTCACCGCTACTGTTGAGGTCACGGAAGTTCCCAAAGACGGCACAAGCAACGAAGATGACCCAACTGATCCCCCTCTCCCCACCTTTGACAATCAAAACCCTCGTGTGTCTACTTCCTTTTTTAACGACTTAACATCGTTCCTGTCCACCTTTTCCAATGTCATCGCCGCGCATCCAGAGCTTTCGGAAGGAATCCGCAACATTGTTCGCAATACATCCAATGGCGAGTACTGGCACGCTCACAGAGATTCCATGTCCCAAGCTGCACAGAATATCACTCGTGAAACGGGAGTGGCCGCAGAAGCGTTGCGTAGGGAAGTAGAAGAAGAAGCCAGACGACGTGTTGCTGACGCGCTCGGGGGTATCTTCCGAACTTTGTCGGAAACGTTTCAGTCCGGTTCGGTTTCTGAGCCTACTGTCTCAAACTCGATGGCAGACACGCAGCCCACGAATGAGGCAGAATCAACGGAAACAGCTCGACTCACCGAACCTGAGGATCCGTCTAGCGTCTCATCAGGCCGCCCTGTTCCCGAAATTCCTCCTGAATTCCACTCCCGGATGTATCGAGGACCTGGAAGTTGGATACATCGAGGGTCACATATTTCTCGCCCTCCTCCATTGACCCCTACCGGCGATCCATACGGTCCTAGACACGGTCTTCACCTTCCCATACCCCGACCGCCTCCGATACCCGGAAGCAAGCGGGCTCCGCCTCCTCCACCTCCACCTCCTAGCCGCTATCCTCATGGTCCCCCTCCATCTTCTAGTTTTTTGCCTCATGGTCCTCCTCCTCTTGGACCTCATTTTGCTTCATTCAGACCTCCATCACCTGTGGAGACTCCTCAGGCGAGTAAGCCGACGTCACAGGAGTTGCGAGTTCAAGTAGATGAAGCGAAAGCCCGTTACCAAGCAGAAAAAGAGAAATACCGCTTAGATCGAGAGGAGCGTCGCAAGGAACGAGAGATGAGAACTCAGTTAACTTCTACTGAATTGTAAGTACACAGAGTTGACTTTTTTTTTTTTTTGCAAGTTTCTCACTGCGAATACCTTAGAAACAAGTTCGCCACAAATTCTCCTCATGTGAGACCGATGACACCTCCTGCCATTGCTGTCCAAGGCAGAGGTGGTCAGCCCCCTCGCGAGGCAGTCAGCATTCATCGTTATCATACTCATCTTGGCCTTGGGTCATCATCCTCTAGACGCCGTCATGGCCACAGTCGTGAACATAGCGATCTGAGAACCCGCGCGGTAAATAGGATCGCGAAGCGATTGGCAGATGTCAGTACCAACTCTGTCTTTACCTGTCCTGATTTCCTTCCTGATACATGCCCCAACAGATGGGATTTAGTGAGAGCACGCACCCAGACCTACCCAGCAAGATTAAAGCCCAGCTTCCCTTTGACGGAGTCGTCAGAAATGATTCGGAAGATGACATTGTCACGACGTTACTGGAAGACCTTCTTGCTAGGTCCCCCAAACCCCCGGTAGCGTCTGGTTCGGGAGCAAGGGAAATCCCTGGTGCCTGGCATTGATATGTGTGGTTTTCTAGTATGGTGTTTGTACAATAAGCACTCTGATCTCTACGTAACTGAATTATGTATGTAACAATACTTACCCTCTATTACTGAAAAGTAAGGACGTGTCAATATGACTATTATACATGTTTATCTGCTGAATTGGCTACAGCGGTTGGTCAAGTTCAAGTTCAATTTTGTGAGTCGTATGCAAGAAAGTCCTAATGTGGAGGATGCTCTATGTAGAGAAACACATCTACTTGAAAATCCTCACAAAAGTACTGACACCTCATACCAACTTTCGAACTGCACATCACCACTCAGGTGCCGATCCCTCAATATCCAGCTACATACATAGTAAGTACTATTTAACTGATGATACTTATGGATGACCAAAAAATCTGCCTTCCGAACGTCACCATTTTCCGGAACCATTGTGCCCTGGCAATAAGTATCTCTCTTTAGATCGGGAGTGATGGTTGTTCTCATAACACCTACATAAATGCGGCAGTCAGGAGACGGGAAGCTTCAGTTCCATGGTAGATTGATGACGTCATCATAACAGACGGGATAGATACATAAGGACGATGGAATAGACAGAAGGCATGTCGCAGATTCTGGCTGCCAACGCAGGGTCGTCGTCGCTGAAAATCTCGCTGTTCCGCGTCGCCGACCCCGTCGAGCTCGTCCTGACGTGCAGCATCTCCAACATCTCCGCGCCCCCCGCCCAGCTCACCCTCAACGGCACCACCGAGTCCGTCCCAGCCGAGACAATCGCCGACCATGCATCTGCCTTTGCCCACTTCCTCACCCGCCTCGACGATCCAGCCCAAATCGCGTCCATCTGTCATCGCGTCGTTCACGGAGGAGACTACTCCGCCCCTGTCGTCATCGACCACCCAGCATATGACCGCATCGCCGCCCTCTCTGACCTCGCCCCGCTCCACAACGGCGCAGCCCTCGCCGTCATCAAAGCATGTCTCCAAAAGATGCCCAAAGCAAAGAGCATAGCGTACTTTGACTCCGCATTCCACACCACCATCCCCCGCCACATCGCCTCATACGCCATCGACCAGTCCATCGCCTCCAAGCGCGGCCTCAGGAAATACGGCTTCCACGGTCTCAGCTGTACGCATCCTATCCTCCTCCACATCCACCACTAACCCCCCACAGACTCCTTCATCCTCCGCTCCGTCGCCCAATTCCTCCACCGTCCCCCCGCCTCTCTAAACCTCATCGTCCTCCACCTCGGCTCGGGCGCCTCAGCCTGCGCGATCCAGTCCGGGCGGTCCCTCGACACCTCGATGGGGCTCACACCGCTCAGCGGCCTCCCCGGCGCCACGCGCTCCGGCGCAGTCGACCCCTCCCTCATCTTCCACTACACGAACAAGGCCGGCCGCATCACCCACGACCCCGGCATGGCGGTCAACCTCCACGTCACCATGGCCGAGGACATTCTGAACCGCAAGAGCGGGTGGAAAGTCCTCACTGGAACCACGGATTTCGGAGAGATCGTGAAAAGAGCGAAAATCAAAGTGAGGGGGGATGCGAAGTGGAATGAGGACGACGACGACGACGACGAGCGGGAGATGGATGAGTGGACGCTTGCGTTTAATTTGTTTGTGGATAGGATATTGGATTTTGTTGGTGCGTATCATCTCAAGTTGGGCGCCGCGGTCGATGCGCTTGTTTTTTCGGGCGGTATTGGCGAGAGGAGTAAGGAGCTTAGAGAGGTCGTTGCGGCTAGGGTCAGGTGTCTTGGGTATGCCAAGGTTGATCCTCTGAAGAATACAGACCTCGCTGAGGGTGTGGTCGTTGACATTGGCCAGGTGGGTGAAGGAAAAGGCGAGAGGGAGAAAAGGGTCTTGGTTTGCAGAACAGATGAGCAGGTATGTTATTCAATCATCCTTTTACGCTCCGTAGGGCTGATTGTGATTGCGTTCAAGCTTGAGATGGCCCGGTCTTGTGCGCTTGACGAGAGGTTTTGGAAAAAGTAAATGGGGTCACTAGATAGAGAACAATACAGACAAATTTTTTGTTTGGAGTCAAAAAACGAAACCGAAGTCTCAAGCGTATGGGGGCACCGCGGATTGAACGCGGGACCTTCAGAATGTACTTTGTAAAAGGGACCGCCGTACTTCAGTCTGCTGCTCTCCCAACTGAGCTATGCCCCCGCTGCCATCTATCGAACGTGCCAGAATACGTATCATGGCTTGATGCGACAATCAACTTGGTTGCGGCGTGGTAGCATCATGCTTGGAATTCCAAGTAAAAAGGACATCTTACTGACTAATGGGGGCACCGCGGATTGAACGCGGGACCTTCAGAAGTAACTGGTCAACGGGGAGACTTCAGTCTGCTGCTCTCCCAACTGAGCTATGCCCCCAATGTCTGCTACATGAACCTTGGCCCACTACATGGTTGCCGTTACTTGCCGTGCAAGGAGAAGGATTTACGGAACGAAGAAACCCAAGCCAACGAATTAAGCTCACTAAAGGGTCTCCTACATTGGTGTTTACGCATGCCAGTGGAACTTGACGCAGCCATGCAGCAGAACCGTAACGAAGGTGAAAATGACTTATGTAACCTAAGAAAAAATGTTCACTATTCAGGTCAATCAATGGGGGCACCGCGGATTGAACGCGGGACCTTCAGAATACGGTTACTTTAACTTGAAGCTTCAGTCTGCTGCTCTCCCAACTGAGCTATGCCCCCTGTATCCCTAGGTTTATCCCTGGGAATCTGGCTCGCAGTGGACGAGATTGTGCAAGGAAGATGTATCATAACCCCCGAGCTACTAAAATGGGTTAACGTACGCGTCTCCACCGCAACACCACCACGTAAAAGGGACAAATAACCCTGTTGAAATCCAAACGTACATCAACCATATATACTCTACAACCACCGTGCCTCAACTGGGCCCGGGAGGGGGAACGCAGGCCCGTCCTTCTCAGCGGCTCAGGCTGCCACATACCCTCTCAGCTCTACGAACGCCGTTTCGGAGTCGGAGTCGGAGGCGGGGGCGGTAATTTCACGTCCTCAAAGTCCCACTCGCTCGACGTCAACGGAGGGAGTCTGGGTCCCGACCTTCCCAACCCCGGGTTCAGACCCCGCGCAGGCGTCAGTGTTGTGAGCGGGGTCATAGTCCGGAGCCCGGTGAGTGGAGGTTGGCGTGTTTCGGATCCCCCAGCCATCATAGATCTAGAAATCGTGCCGGGCGGAGGTTGACTAGCGCTCGTCTCGGGCTCGACGGTGATGGAAGATCGAGGGGATTCTTTGATTGGCTCTACGACACCGGCGTGGGGTTCCGTGGAGGAAGGGGACATTGCAGAAGCTGATGGTGTTGGCGCGGAACTAGGTTCCACTGACATTTTTTGGAACGATCGTGTCAACGAGCTACAAAATCACTGTTCTCAGAGACGGGTTCCCCGGTGATTTCAGGTATTGTTCTTACTGAATCTGTTGGTTCCGAGCACGGCTCCAAGTTTTGCACGCCTCCTTGAATTGTAAAAAGATGGTCGCCAGATCGTTGTAAAACTACCCATAGGAACGGTACAACGACCATGGAGATAATTGGCGCCAGGGCGTATACAAAAAAGGGATTGACAACGTACCTTTATTCCCTCGTCAAGATTTCCCATGATTTCCCGATATTTGTGATATGCCAGTTCTAGATTCTGCAACGCATGTTCCCGTTCCCTCACCGCGGGATCTTCCTTCCGCGATCGCAGAAAGAGCTCATTGAGGCGCTGTACCCACAAACCCATACCAAAAGCGGACAAAAGTCATAAGCGCACCAAAAACGATCAAATCACCACAAGTAGCATCAGTATCGTACACGCTCCAGCCACGTTGTGTTCGTGGGTAAGGATAAGCAAAACAAGCCGCACCTGAATCTCGGCGAGTATGGCCCCCTGCCGCTGCCTGATATCACTCATCTCCACCAGGAACTTATCATATTTCGCCAGTTCCTCGTCTGACACATCTTCGAACATGGCGGGCGTCACCTCCGCAAGCCGTGCAAATCCCCCGGCGACCCTCGTCACGCG
This sequence comes from Termitomyces titanicus, assembly GCA_017657335.1. Lineage (NCBI taxonomy): Eukaryota > Fungi > Basidiomycota > Agaricomycetes > Agaricales > Lyophyllaceae > Termitomyces > Termitomyces titanicus. The sequence goes on along the minus strand of JAGGAX010000046.1, from coordinate 33,476 downwards.
CTCTCGGATATCGTCTGCGGACGCAAGGGTTTGTGCGCGCCGAACAAGCTGCTCGCGAGTCCGGTGCAGATCATCAAGAGCCTCGATTTGAACACGTAGTGCCCGCGCATGGTTTTGGGTCTCCCGGCCCTGCGCAGTGGTACCGGCGGAGGATGAAATTGTCGAAGAAGGTATAGCCGATTCAAGATCCTCCTGTAATTCATTTTATATTGTTAAGATGACGGGTTAGATAGAAGTCGCAGCTTGCGTATAATGATCATTACGTTACCTCGCTCCATGTGAGTTCGAAGATATTTTGTTCCCATTCGTCCCACTTCTGCCGTACAGTTTCGTCACTTGCGGCCGCTTGTGCCATGATAGCGCGATATCGTTTCTCCTTTGCTATCAACTCGGCATTTGCCTCGTGAGATGGTAACCTGTCTAAATCGTTGTGCTTGCGTGCAGCCTCGTCCTCCGATGCTTCATTATCCAGAATATCCATCGCCTGAGAAAATTTTTGAGTCAGACAGGCATCATCAGAGACCATGTGAACCTGACTTCGTCCAGAATGGCTTGGTCTTGGTGAGCTAGCCGCTGGATGTCTTCGATGGAAACTTCGATCCTTGTGGGGCCATCTTCGAGGCGTACTTCCTCAGCCTTGCGGAGCAGGCTCGGGGGCAGACCTATCGGGCGCTCCAAAGCTTCTAGAGCTGATGGTAGATGCAGTATTCGCAGAGCTCTACAGTCACATCAGTCTCACCAGTGTGCAAAATAAGAAATGAATGCTCACTCATCCGCCGTATCTTGTAATTCATTTGACACGTCCACTACTTTCTCTTGGATCAAATTTTGTCGTCTATCATTGTAAATATCTGAAAGAAAAACGGTAAGACATCAAAACACGTCGCCTGTGCGGGCCTTACTAATGGCTTCTTTTGCACCCCATCCCACCAATTCTCCGAAAATTAATCTACCACTCCCAATCAGAGACATAGGATCAGATAAACTGGAAGGTACAGTGGAAGACACGAGGTTCGTTTGAGTTATCGCAATGAGCGCTGATGAAGCAGGAACATCATGATGATAGATGAGGTCGTTATCTCGCTCAGCTCTACTGAGGTTTTTTTGTATAATCTCGAGCAAAGACTACCAGAAGCTGCTTGGTCACGTCAGGTTGCATGAGGGAAAAAGATTTACCTGGATGTCTTGTACTACAGGGGGCGCTATTCGTCCACGCCGGGCAATATCATATGCTTTTTTTGCTTCTACCTGTGCTTCCTGTAGTCTTGAAATTTCAATTCCGTACCTGACAAAAGCTTAGTCGATCAAGAATAACTACATAGTGACATGTGTGAAGCCGAACCTATTTGCCTCGATCTCGTCCATGCTCTTTCGGTATTGTGATACCGCCGAGAAGTGGTAGAATTTGGCTTCGATATGGGGAAGCCAGTCCTACAAAATATTTATAGTGAATTGTGTTAAATCTTTCTGGATCACATACTGATGGAAAAATATCCAGTGCCGATTCGCGCATGGTCTGGGAACTTGCTTGGTACAACGAAGCTACCTATCATAATCATAAGCAGGGTGTTTGTGAGATTGGCTCGATCAGTCGAGGAACATGGAACATATATACCCGAGCAGCAACTTTGGCCACGAGAGCGTTTTTATAGTTATCTAGAGAAAGTTTGAGATACATTCCTTATTCGCGCTGACACGTGCGCACTGAGTTTGGCCATCTGCCAAGAGCACTCCTGAGCTTGGGCCAGCATGAGCAACTCAAGTGATGTGGCAACTGAGTCAGAAATATCTCGCGGGATCTCTTCCTCATCAGGCGGATATACGATTTTCGGGATAGCTGATATTTTTAGGAAGGAGAATACCCCTGCTGCATGCTATAAGGCGATAAAGCTCAATTCATGTCTCTCAAAGGGTCATCCATACTTGATAGTTTGCCGTAGCACGTTTGATACCATCCACTGTTGATCGATCTTCAGATGCAGCGAGCTGGGAGTACAAAGAAGCAAGGTTAAAGAGAACACCACATCGTTCGAATGAGATATTCTTCAAAGTGATTGGCACAGCGTTGTCTTGAAAAACAGGAGCGTATGCGATGTCTAACCCTATCTGAACAGGTATCGAGTTCAGTACTCGAAATCATTTTGGTCTAGTCACTTACATCTGCTGGAAGTTTCGTCAAGATGGAGACAAGCTGTGCATGGTAACTTATGGAAGGAGATATTCAGCCTGCACATACGAAGATCACGAGTGATTGAAGACGGACAACAGAGAAGCATTGACTCGATCCACATGCACCACACCACCTACGCCGTCTTTCCTCAGGTTTTGCCAGAGATTGATGTCTTCCTTGAACTCGTCTGGGTGTCCTCCTCCATGCGCATAGATATAACTTCGTGTTGCTTCCTTGACGTTGACTGGGTATGTCTTCTTGAAGGGTATGGTAAGAAGATTTGACATTGGGTGAAAGGTATCGCAAAGTCTGTGATATCCACAAACGAGGCTGTAGATTTGCAGAATGAGAACCAAGAGATCAGAGGCCGGTTAAGTCACTAAGAGACTTCTTCTTGTTGGCGTTGAGATATAGAAAGGTAAAACGAACTGTCCTCCTAGAGTAACGGAAAGCCTAGCCGACTTCCGAGATCGCGGGAAGTCGGAGTCCTGGGAAGTTCCGAAATAACTCAATGTTTGTCCATCGTCGAACTGCTAGCTGTATGTAGTCCTCTTTTTACAACCATCAGATTTCCATCTACTTATGACGGCCATGCGTGAAGTGTGAAGATCATCTGCGGGCGTCCCTTCTGCATTTACCTAGATAAATCGGCATCACGGCATTAGTAAACTGTAAAGGCAAGTCTGATCGACTAAGTATACAACTTTCACTATTTTGTTCTCGTGCTCACGGGCGCTTTTTCTACTCCTCCCCTGTGCGCCTGTCGAGAATTTTTTAGGACGAATTACCTCATTGTGGGGACTTTACGGCGCCGCACTGCCTCCGCATTGTTTGTGGCGCATGCTCGTTGCGAGGCACGCCCACACTTCGGTGCGGTTAGGAAGTAAGTGATCCATGCTCAGTTTCTTTTTTCCCCTCCACATGCCTCATGCTCGGGTCCCTCCTTTCTGATTCGTGTGTTTACCGTGTAGTCTCTCATTTTGGTCCATTGATGGGATAACTGAGTTCGCCTCATGGTCGTACTGTCTCTGTCCCAAATTCAACCTGATTCCTGTCCTGGCACTTCGGCTACTTCCATGCTCTTTTTTACTGATAACTGAGCTATCAGCTTTGCTACGGTCCAAAGATGGAAGGTAGGCATGATACATAAATACTTCGACCCATCAGTTGACGTTCTGTACATCTGCTGCTTCTTCCACACATCCACGGCACCTTCCCTCCTAGAAATACTCGTTGTAATGAACAACGGCAACCCAGATAATATCCAGGGAGCCGGCTACTATCCAAAAACTGGACGCGACGGTAATCCTTCGTTCGCCTACGAAGGGCAACCGCCTTCGATACCCCCACCGCCTCAAGCGCAGATGAATCCTGGTTTCTTCCCATACCAACAAGCTGTGCATGGAGCAGGTGTCATTCCTGCGTATTATGGGAGCTCCACCCTTTCAACAACTAGCACGCCTGTGAGTGACACCTTGTTCATCCGTAGCATTATGTGTCTAATTTTCTGGATGTAAACAGTATCGTGCACTGTTTACCGTGAGTAACATTTGTTCGATAAGGACACGACGATCTTGCTCACTTGGTGGCGATATAACAAGAACCAGAATGTCGAGGTTCTGATTGGAGCAAGAGGCTGGGTGATTGGGATCATCATTGGTGTGCTCAAAGCAGTCAATACGGTGAGGCCATTGAATGACAGCCACAATGTAAACTTATTTCTCTTCAAGGTTACAAATTGGGGGTACAAGGTCGAATATAAGTCCGGCTACAAGACACTTCAAGGAGATTTTCCCGCTTCACATGTCCGGCCTTTGGACTCAGAATGATCCCGGATTTAATCAAACTCCCTGTTATTTCTCCTTTTCTTCGTATCTTTCGTTTGACTCCACCTACCATGTATATACATAGACACATGTCTTATTCGCCACCCCTACCTGCTCACGCTGTTGCGTTGAACCGATAAATCTGTGATTCGGACCGACACAAAAGACAAACAAGTTTTTTCTGCATACCGAGATAGTGACGGGTACAATGCCGTACATTGATCCATGGTTTTGTATAAGTATACCTCGACTCGATAAAATCTCCTTCATTGACTCTCCCACATGGCACCTCAAACACAAGAATCGAGCGCCGAAATGATGATTGAGAGTGATAGACCCCATTACATTGAGCTCCTTAACCTACATTCCGAAAAAACCGGGGGCCGTCGGACACGCAGCATATATCCCTTTAGACTCGTGACCAGCTGTTATCGTTCTCATAGAGGGACCGGTCACCGGTCTAATATCCCTTCTATCTCGGGAACACGGCTGAATTTGCTTGGAACCTTGTGAAGAGGTCTGAAATAATATGTCCAGGACATATATAGGCGGTTACTATGCCATATGTTAGATCTAGAGGTCGAGAAACCTGGTGTAGCTCTATTTATGTAACAGTGAAAAGCAAACCTCGCGAAACTGGACATGGCCAGCCCAAATTATTTGATTAGCAGGATAAAATAGGTATGAGTCACCAGGTAACACCGAAACGGGCAATGACATTGAGAGAGCTAATTCCACATTTCAAGGACAATCTTAACGTGCGAAACCTTGAAGCATTACACGCGAATGGCTGGTCGACCTTAAAGCATGAAGTAGGACAAAAAGTGGGGCAGACTTGGAGCTCAAGCTTCAAGCTTAAGGGGTACAAGTTATATTATTAGCGTTAGCTTGACACGGATATCAAGACATGGTTGATATAAAACATTACACACCGATCAGCTTCTAGTCGTCAAGATTGACAGGTGAGCCAAAAAGATGGAGACAGACGGAACAAGTGCTTGCGAACACCCCAGACGGAGGGAGAGGGGATTTAGTTCAAATTGTAGAAGAGAGATGGCTTTTTGATACGGCCAGGAAAATGATCGATTGAACTCAGTAACTGCGAATAGAGAGAGATCACGACCAGTTGGAGCTCTGTACATAGCTATTTTCAAACAAAAGGAGCAACATCCTATTCTGACAAGTGAGCCTTATAATTAGTACAGCCTGTCATTACGGCACCTAAGCTCAAAGAATCGCCAAGCGAAAGTTGATTATGGAAAATAGGACGACTCTTTATGCTGCAAGGGAGAGAAAAGACAAGTAAAGGAACAGGCTCGATTGCTCTTGAATTGTTATAAGACATGAATGGGTCAGGGAAGAACCCGAAGACCATCAACAGTCGCATCATTTTGCGATCACTGGGCCAGTGGTTCGCACAGGTTAGCCTTATACACTTCTACATCTCTTCCTTGATACCCAATCTGCTAGCCTCTACCTCTCTCGTATACCTCCCTCCCTTCTCGCGCTGTTGTTGAGACTGCAAGCGCCGGTGCTGCCTCACTTCGCGTCAAGATTCTAATTCCAACCGACTCCCAACGCTTCACAGATAACATAACTAGACCTCACGTTTATCGTCCTTCAAACGATCATCATGTCTTATCAGGAACCCACCTCGCCGGGAAGCATGTCGGGTCGTCGACTCACGAACAGGAGTAATAATCGTTATAGTGTCACTGCACTGTTCAGTATGGCGGCAGAACAGGATGTGGAAGTTGAGGATGATCTGGCGAGAGGTACGCCTTGAGTCATGGATCCTTTGCTTTGATATTGTTGTTTAACGTGACCCCAGCTCAGAAGCGTCTCAGAGATTTGAAGGGCAAAATTTCTGCTCAGAGCAAGAAGAACTTTGTTCTCGAGCGCGATGTCCGTTACCTTGATTCTCGCATCGCACTCTTGATTCATAATAGAATGGCATTGGACGAGGTGAGTATATTATTCATTTTTGCTGCGGAAAAAGCAAGATAACTTTTGGGTTAGCAACGAGAGGTCGAAAGAACTCTCGAAGACGTTGACCCCACCGAAGGACACTACCCTGACGACCGCCGACTTCAACAATATTCTAATTTATTCTTTCTCCTACAATCTGAGCCTCGACATATTGCGGCTCTGTGCCGGCTTGTCTCTCTATCTGAAATCGACACTCTTCTCCAAACTGTCATGTTTACGCTATATGGAAATCAGTATGAAAGCAGGGAGGAACATCTCCTTCTCACTATGTTCCAATCCGTATTATCCGCCCAGTTCGAAACGGCTACTGAATTCGGTTCACTCCTTCGTGCAAACACTCCTGTGTCTAGGATGATGACAACATATACCCGCCGTGGCCCCGGTCAAGGCTATCTCAAGAGCGTTCTCGCCGAACGTATCAACAGTTTAATTGAGCACAAGGAACTTAATCTCGAAATCAATCCTGTCAAGGTGTGTCGCATGCTTTCATCTAAAGGTGCCAGCTGAATTAAAATCAGGTATACGAACAAATGATTAACCAAATTGAAGAAGAACAGGGAGTACTTCCACCCGAGCTTCCTCGAGGAGTTGCTCCCGAAGTCGCAGCTGCAAATCTAGATGTCCGACAAATCATTGAACCTCGACTTACCATGCTTATGGAGATCGCGAATAGCTTCCTGATCACGATAATCGACAGTATGGAAAGTGTACCCTACGGGATTCGGTGGATCTGCAAGCAAATTCGGAGTTTGACTCGAGTTTGTATCATGTTAATGTTCTGTGCGACTTTGACCAATAGCTTTCATAGCGCAAATACCCTGATGCAACTGACTACGCTATCTGCTCTTTGATCGGCGGTTTCTTTTTCCTTCGTTTCATCAACCCAGCCATTGTCACACCGCAGGCGTACATGTTGGTCGAAGGTGTTCCAGCAAAGCACCCTCGACGAACGCTCACTCTCGTGAGTTCAATGTTCCAGTCATCCAACGGCCTTTTCTCATTTTGTCGAGCAGATTGCTAAGATGCTCCAGAACTTGGCGAACAAGCCATCATATTCCAAGGAGGTCTACATGATAACACTCAACCCTTTTGTTGAAAACAATAAGGCCCGTATCAATCAGTTCCTAAATAATTTGTGTGAGGTCGGTGACTTCTATGATACGCTGGAGGTATGTTCTTTTACCCGCCCTTTCACCTACGTTGAGGCCTGACAAATACATAGATGGACCAATACATGGCTTTATCCAAGAAAGACCTTATGATCCATATTACTTTAAACGAGTTATACAATACCCACTCCTTGATCCTGCAGCATATTGAAACCTTGGTTTGTCTTCTTTTGACTGTTTCTATTCCCTCCTAAGTTAACCTTGACCAGTCCCCCAACGACAAACAACACCTACGTATCTTGACCGATGAGCTCGGTCCAGCCCCGCCTCAAGTACCTCGGAAGGAAAACAGGACCATCGAGCTCAATTTGTATAGCCGTTGGGAGACACCTATTCAAGACATACAAAGCGCACTGATGGACACTGTGTCATCAAGCGACATGCTCTACATGGAGACAAAGTCCATTTTTGTCCAGCTCATTCGCTCCCTTCCTCATGCAGCGGAGAAACGGCCATACAATCTTGCTGCCATCGCTGAACGAGCTGCAACAACAAAGGATGCTGTTTTGGTGCGCAAGGGGATCAAGGTCAAGGAGATGCTGCGGGAGTTGGAGGAACTCAAAATTGTGGAGGCCGCTGATGGTTACAAGCTGATGCAAGAAGAGGTGGCAGCGGAACTTGTACACTTGGGTAATCTGCGAGAGAAGGTCGTGCTCGAGACCAAATCCCTCGAGGCGGTGTACAAGACGATATGTGATCACAACAACTACATGCGTTTGCAGCTGGAACAATACAAGGCTTACCTTCAGAATGTTCGCCTTACGGCGTCGAAGGATAAAGGTAGCACTACAGGGGTCGGTGTTGTCACAGTGGGCGGCAAAGAAAAGAAACCCATCAAGGCGGTCGTGCTTGGCCCCTACAGGTTCACACATGCTCAACTGGAGAAGGAGGGCATAATTGTAGAGAGCAACGTCCCGGACAATAGGTATGTAGTCTCTTTGACTCCCATTTTCATGTACTGAATTTGTTTAGGCGACCCAACATTTACTTCAATCTCACGTCGCCGACACCTGGTACATTCATTATCGCACTCCACTACAAGGGTCGCGAGAAAGCCATTCTTGAGATGGACCTCAAGATTGATGACCTACTAGAGAAGGTAAGCATAATCGTATTTCAAGCGAGGTTCGAAAAACTTACAGATGTATCTATATCACGTAGCAAAAGGACAACAAGCACCTTCTGGATCTGGAATATGTCCAGCTCAATGTACCAAAGGTCTTAGGTCTTTTAAACAAAGTTTTCGCCAAGACAAGATGACCACAACATTTACCTTATCCTTATACACTCTTGACCTATTTTCCTATTTTCTGCGCTACCCACATTGTACGCGTGCCACTCCATAATCCTTTGTTGAATTGTTCCTATTAATTGGCTCGCATTTTTCGCTCACCTCTTCTCGGATGTATCATCTCTATGTAGCTAGCTGGACACAGCCTTTGAAATGTAGTTTTTCTCTGGAGTTTGTCGGTATTATTATTCGGGGGCCGAATCGATATGGTACTGTGTGGTTTCAGCAAGGACGTCGACGTGAACCCTCGTGGACCGTTGCTCCGCAGTTTTGGCGCGTCACGCAACCAATCCGCTACATTTGTTCATGACAGCCTGGATCAAGCAACCATGTCATATCAGGTTCCATTGCTTGGGCGCAGCAGGCTTTGTCAGATAACTTGTAAAGTTAACCGTCTACGTAACGTTTGGGTCTCCGACTGATGTTGCAATTCAATCCTGTGTCTATTTCTTCACACTTCGTAAAGTTCTTTGCTGTTTTATTTCCTTCATTTGATCGCAGTCCCTTGCATGCATTCCTAAGTGCTCGTTCGTCAGACATGTGGTCTCTAGCTCCGCTTCTGGCCTTTCTTAGCTTCCTCGTTGTTTCAGCCGAAGCCTCACAACTCCGTTCTGCAACACATTCAGGTCCTATTATACCTCCCCTGCATGCCTTTTCGCCACGAGACACTACATTGAATGGGACCGGTATCACGCCAGTGACACTGTCAAGTAATAAACAGTGCGTTTTAAATTGGACCGTGCTTAAAATGGCCCTTCGCTGATAGTTGCCGTATAGGTCATATTATGCTCTCCTGAACGTTGGTGCAATCGTTTTTCGGGTAGCACTTGATAGTGCATCGTCTGATTTATGGATAATTTCCTCGGACTGCACCACCAAAACCTGCAACGTCGTGCCTCGCTATCCACTGTCCTATCCAAGCCCCACTTACGTGACTGTCAGTGGTAATTCTACCCCCTTCGCGGTTAATTATCTAGACGGAACTGGTGTGTGTTGCTCCCCCAACTTTGATGTTATTCTGAAAAGTGATGAACCAATTGAAGGAGCGTCCGGCTTCGTAGCCAGAGAGAGTGTTTCATTGTCCAACTTGACTCTCACGAACCAGACGTTTGGTGCATAGCCCTCTTTTGACTTCCATCTTCTACCTGTCTGATGTTCGATTTCAAGGAATGGTGACTGAGTCTAACGTGACTATGGTCGACGAGACTAGCGGCATATTAGGGCTTGGATTTCCAAGACTGTCTTCATTTCCGTCGACCGTTGCGAATGGTAAGCTTCCGCGCAGCCAACCTTGTATTGAACTTGTGTTATGTGGTTTATAGCGACACCGTTCCTCGTCAACTTGGTGCAGCGAGGCCTTCTGGAATATCCTGTATTTGGGTTGAGTCTGACACGGAACTCGACCGGAACGCTTTCTCTAGGTGAACTTTACTTCTATCTCGAAAACGCCACAATGTCGAATCTTTTCTCCGAAGGCGCAGTGGATTCTTCAATTGTCAAGAATCTGAGCATGATTAGCTGGAACCAAGTCGTTGATTTTGCTCCTTTCGGCTCAGAAAGTAACTCTTCAAGCTATCTCCAGTGGGCTATACCGATTTCTGCTGTTGCCGTGCGTCAAGGTATCGTTTCACATCCTCTAACTTTATGCTCATGTCGTTGTAGATCAACGGAACACAAATCAAGCCGTCGTCAACATATCCTAACATCACGGGCAACACATCGCTGGCGTTATTTGACATGTGTGTTTTCTCTCATCCTGCTTCGACTGGCCTCGAACCTCGAGTTGTAGCGGAACACCAGGTATATACGGGCCGATTCAAGACGTGTGTACTCACTCTTAGTAGAACTTCGTTTTCTTCTTAATCTCTGATTTACTTCAGGTCGCGCGGTTGTTCTCAATGATTGATGGTGCGCGGCTGATCGACGCTGGTAAGCGTTTCGAAAACCCCTCAAAGTCCTAACCTGATCACAAACAGCCGGTCAATGGGCAGTCCCTTGTGATACGGTTGAATCCCTGTCATTCACGTTCGGGTAACTTGTCTCCGCATTATTTTTATCTCATGGTTTCTCATGTCACCTGCAGGACACAAAATTACACCCTCCTGCCATCTGATTATATGATTGGACCTGCATCAGGTAATCCTAATCTTTGTTTGTCCTGGCCCCACGGATCCCCTCCTAGCGCAGATGGAATCGACTGGCAAATAGGTATGTTTGTGGTGGAGCTTGTCTGCCGTGAACTCTGGTAACTGGTTCATTCCAGGCACAGCTTTTCTTCGGACTGTTTACTCAATTTTCAGGTATCTTTCGAGTTCATTCTTCCTCCCCCCATATACTAGCTCACTTCGTATCATCTCAGCTATGGAATTAATTCAAAAGAACCTCCTCTGATCGGACTATATCCTCTGCACAACGCCACAGACTCCCCTGACTCCCCTGACACCCTTTCATCAGTTTTCTCGTCTCTTTCTGCGACCATCACTACGACTCTACCTAATTTTCTTCTCCCTATACCGACATATACGACACCTCCGTATGCGTTCAACACCTCAGTCAGTCATCTTCCCGAGGGTATTGCAACCTCTGGACTCGCAACGAGTACTTATCGCCCAATCCTCGGGACTCACAGTAGTGTCAATGTTACGGTATTACCGGAGATCACCCCTACTCCTAGCCTTGTCACTTTCATCATCACGAATTCTGCTGGTTTACTCGTAACTTCCACCTCAACTGTCGCAGAACCGACGGTGACGCTAGGTGTACCACCGGGATGGAATACAGGCACTTCGATCCATACGGCATCCTTGACAGCTGCCCTGGCAGGATCCGTCGTCTCATGGATATTCATCTATCTTTCAAACGTTGTTTTCGTTGTGTAACTCGAACAATGACCTCGATACGCGCTGGGTCCTCGACATTTCTTTATATTAGGATCGAAAGGCTCATTGGACAAATTACAATCTATGACTAGCTATAGCGCACAAAAGTCTTGTCAGGTACACACTAGGACTCAAACTGCCACAACGTTGATGTTTTGGGATTTTCTATGTTGCCGCGACAATTAACGAGTGTACTAAAAGCAATGCCCGAGACTGAGTCGCCCCTCTTTTTTCATTCAGCAATCCATCCATAATTCCTCTTTTACGCTTCCTGTGTAATACTGAAACTTCTTGTACGTTGGACAGAGTTATACAAGCGTTGACGGTGAGTGTTTGATCACATATCCTCACTTTGGCTGGTGTCCCAGATTCTAGACCTCACTCAATCCGCAGCACCATCACTGTCAACAAACATCACGAGCAACCCTCGGTACGTAGAAGGTAGCAGCAGCTGTTCAGCGTCAAATCTGAGATTCTCTTGTGTAAATCTGATTCAAATGTTTATGGCTTAGAGTGTCCAGATGGCACCTAGGAGTGCCTTACCAGTCGCTAGTATATCAATCTACACAGATATCTCCTGAGAACCAGCCGTCGATATGACGAAAACAACTGAATCTGAGAACTATGTAGTCTCAGTGTAGCTCAGTGTCCTCTCACTCACTTCTTGGTCTATTACCCTCATCCTTACCCTGATTCACCCATATCCATCTTTGATCTTTTATAATCACGTCTCGAGTAATTCTCAATCAGCTCTGCTATGGATTTCTTTAGTCGTGGCTCTTGAGGAGGGGCAAGATAAGATGGTTATCATTGTTACGTCTCTCAGAGCTCTGAACCTGCCGGGAACGCAGACGGAGATAATGCGGCGGAACTGAGTTGTCGGCAAGGGCGACTATGAAATAATACATATGCCATTTCCGATGGCTACATTTCATGATCTGCCATGGTCACACATTGCCATTTGCTACATCGACTTATCACGATTGTGCAAAGTTGCTACTGTCATGTGCCGGGAAGTGCAAATTCTGGCCATGTTTTTTCTGTAGGCTCATTCTCTCTATGCATGGCCTTGAAACTTCTGGGGCATCTCAATATACCTCTTAGCTAGCGACCTGTAATTTTTACTCAGGGATCAATGTTACATGAGTTGTGTCGGCTGATGACCAAGTGAGAGGTACAAAATGACCGGGAAGTGCAAAATCTGTCACACCGGGTCACAGTTCAATTTTAAATTCCGCTCACGTCCTGAATCAACAAAAAAGCGGATGTGCCCAGATTCGGCGCTGTCTTCTGAGCATGCCGTGGCCCAGCCGGATGCGGACGCCTAAGTTGTCACGCTCTGTTTCATTGAAGAGAAAGATACCACTTTCTCTGAGCTTTCTGCTCCTCAGTATGCTTCGGAAAGTTGTTTTCAAGTCGTGTTAGATGTATATAAAGTTGTTGTGTACTTAGATTCTATGCACTCCATCTGAACTCACTTGACCGAGCTCCGGTGAGTGACAAAACTCGCACTCATATCTCACTTTTGTCTCTCTTACATTTCAACATCCAATTGTTTCCGAAAAACAAGTACAGGGATCCATTGATATATACTATATGTATCTATGGAATTTTTGCTGGACTCAGAAGATGACGAAAAGTGAGTTAAATAATGCATTTTGCACATTGTGATCCCTTTGCACATCGCGGCACATGACAGTAATGGACATCTTCATGAACGTAAAGTAGCGGGCTTTGCGGCGGAACGGCGGCCGACGGAGTATATAATACATATGTATGGGTGCGATCGATATCTCTAGCAGTGTCCTGAGTTCTTCGGCAACATCAAATTGATCTGTATCCTAAACTTTTTGCATGCCACGCTGGCGGGCTAACAACATCCTCGTAATGAAGAAGAATACGCTCCCGCAACAGACAATGGTCTAAGACTCGCAAGATTAGTCCGACTGACCCAACGGTCCCGAATATAAACAGGTACTCACACCCGAGAATGCAGTTGGTTTGATCCAATCAAAGCGGTTTGTCAGTAGGGCACCCTGAACCGGGGCAGAACCGAGACAACCAAAGCTTGCAATAGCCAATGCAAGACCGGTACGTGCGCTGCTTAATGTTCAGTGGAAGCTCATGTTTTGTTTACACAGGATTTCTTACCCGGACTCTCTAGGACTGCGAGCCAACGCAGCGTAACCAGCAACAGACAAGGAAAGACCTGTATGGTGATGATGTCTCAGTATCGTCTGATTCGTTCGATCACAGAATCAAGACTCACCAGCACCAGAAAAGAGACCATACAAGATACTGACAGCAATCAGAGTAGAATTGGAATGGCTGTAAACGATCCTCAGCAATGATTGTATGAGTGCCGACCAGAAAGGGCATACACTCCGAGTACGGCCCAAATCATTGCACCAGTCAGAAGCCCACAAGGTGCTTGTAGATTCCATGGACCAAAACGGTCTGCCAGGAAATTGCCACCAATGCGACCGAATGCACTAGCAGCGTTGAGAATCGCAAGCTAGAAAGAGGCGTCCCGTCAGTCCAGTCATTCTTAGCATGATCATGAGACAAGCATACAGAATAGAAGGCGATACTGTGACCGACTCCATGCTGGACGGCATATAGCTGCAAATAGAATACTAACCGCACAAATATGTCTGGCGTTTGACAATCTACGAGGGACGGCCTAACATACCTGGAAAATAACAGCCAAAGAGCGAGACCAGAGCACTGCAATACAACAGTTTATGGTTAGCGGAAGATCTCATAGATGATAAGACGATTGACCTACCCAAGAACGCCTACCATGTACGGGACATCTGTCAAGAAGCTGAGAACATCGAGCGGCGGTGCCTTGGCCCGAAGATCATAGACGGCAGCATTGTTCCGCATAAGGCCGTTGGCAGCAACGAGGCATCCCACAACAACGCACGCCGTCGCGCGTACCGCTTGCGCGAATCCAACTTGAGGTATCAGATGACTGGAACCAAAGTCAGCATATAGTCACGGTGATCGAACAGTAAGAAATCACTTTAACACTACACGGAGGATTTTGTGGTCAGCCACCTGTTCGTAGAGCTTTGTCGGTGACTCAACTGATGGGGAAAACAACAGCACCAATGGAGCTCCCGCTAAGAGCAATGCCAGAGGCAAGTGCTCTGCGTCGTTCAAAATGCATCACTAGGATACTGACCGACGGTACAAAGGTCAGGCCAAGTCCGATACCCATTCCTATACCTTGGGCAAGGAAGACCTGATTTACAAATACAAAACAGTTTATCATCCAAGTTCGTGAATCGCACAGTAAAGGCATACTTGATAATACTCCTGTGGCTTGACCAACGAAAGCATAAAAAGCCTGACAAAATTCTTAACCTAGTTGAATAGAATTTGGACATGCGAACTCACGAGAAACTAAAGATGATTGAGCCAGTGGTTACTAGCACACGGAAGTAACCCATGTCAAAGAGTTTGCCAGAAACAAGCCCAAGGGCGAATGGCATCGCCAGTTGTAGACTGCCAATCCATCTGATGGATAGTCATTGAAAAGGAGTCCTTCCAATATAATGGTCAACTTACGCGATTTTACTGGGTAGATTGTTTGACAGGAATTGTCGCGTGTAGAAATCTGCGCTCGGGAAATGAGCGTCATGTGGCGCAGGACTTTATAGAATGGAACTAGCTACCTTGATAGACACCAAAAGAATTGAGATAACTGTAAAGTAAAGCATGCGTCAACGTCAGTCAATATGATGGTCCTATTCCAACTGACCCAAATGTGGCAAACATCATGAACCACCTAAATAATGAAAGGAAATCCACGACCATCAGGTTCTGTGCATTTATGTGCATCTAGAAGACTTACGAGCCAGCCACAGTGCTCCATGCTCTGAGCCCACTGTCTGGGATATCTGCATTGTCTGAGATATCTGGTTTCCGTAGGTCCATTTGATTAGAGTAGGCATTCGCTGATTCTGGCGAGAGAGGTTCTATTTCTTCCTGCGTGTGCATCGTGAAAACTGTCCGGATGATTCGGGAATGAGGTATATGCTAGAGATCTGATGCGAGTTCGCCTTAGTATTTATGTACCACTGGTCTGATACTAAGGGACAGCCTCAAGGCGTTCGTCGGGTTGTGGGGTTATCCCAAGGAGAAGCACTGCATATCGGCAATCGAAACAAAAGAGTGCTTCTATTCTCTTCAATCATGGGAAAACAAACGTTTCTGCAGAGATAGTGATGCTATGATCGAGAACGTGAGCACATGCAGACAAAGTAAACGTTTGAACCAGTCCTAAGATCTCGGGCAAGTAGGAAATTCGGTGCACATATCCCCGTACACATCATGATGGGGGTGATGGTGGTGATAGTACGCTGAAACATTCCAGGTTAGCACCCATGAATGTTGCCATCAATGCATTAAAGCGGGGCCTCGAGATTGTAAGTGACAATAGCCTAGTTCTGAGTGCAATCCAGAAATAGAGAATGGTGGAAAGGCTAAACAGTATCTCCCAGTAGGCCAAGGAGGTCCTGGATATGCGGATGGATGGCTGTGGTATATGCGAGTCATGTCGAGCCTGGCCCAGAAAAGGACACCCACAAAGGGACAGATTGTTGGCCATGATGCATGACGGTCGATCTCGGTGATGATGCCAATGATAAGGTATCTGATTTTTCTTGTACTTAACAAGATGAAGGGACTTAAGTATGCTCTGCCAAGCAAATCGTGGGTGTCTGTCCAGTGTCACATGGTTGTGAATTTCTTGCGGCCACTGTCGGCTGTGTTGTTCTCTGATATCAAGATGCTAACCTCATTTCTAGTTCTTTCATGGTGTACAGACAGAATAATTGGCTTCATAGTACATATGTAAAAACTTCTACGAATCGTGCAATGAGTAAGTAAGTGGTTTAGTTGCCGTGGGGTTTAACACTCAACATTATCAACCATCAACATTTCAACGTCCACCGTCCACCGTTCAACGTTCAACGTTCAATCTTGGATTCACGACGGTAATAATCATTTCGGAAAATTGCGTGAAGATGAGAAAAAAAGGACTTGACTAAAAAGGAAATTGGCGCTTGAAAAGGTATATACAATAGTAAGACCATTTGTTTCATACATATCCTCTACAAATGACTCCAGCTAATTTTCAATCTCTTCCTATTATCGATTCTGCTATTACGATTCAGTCGCGGGTCCGGCGTTCAACGCTCAACGCACGTTCATGGCCACCAGTCACCAGTTACCAGTCAAGGAAGTCCGAAATGCCTTCAGAACATAAAATTCAAACATAACATTCAAACCTTGGCTACGGCAGTGATCAGACGTCAGACCCTACTTACTCGGATCAAGTGAAGCCTCTGGTTAACTCTTACTGCCACTTGTTCGCCCGGAGGCCTAGACCTGTACCACTAGATCACCAAATCAACGACGATCAGACAACCTCTGACAACTTCTTAGACTAGGCTGAAGATTCTCGGGAGTTACCTTGAAAGTGAAAATGAAGATAGCAATCCTTACTTCGGGGGGAGACAGTGCCGGGATGAATGCAGCAATCCGCGCAGTGGTGAAGACAGGGATTTCAAAGTACTTTTTGCCATCGTTTCACTCACCCATGTTTGACGCATCTCATGATTTAGAGGATGTGAGACGTGGGTTGTACGCGAGGGTTATGAGGGTCTTGTTCGAGGGAACACAGAATACACTCGAACTACTGAGTTGGTCACCCCAACGTCATCGAAAAGTGACCTTGTCTCTGAAGACGGGACTTCCGTTATTGCGAACAATCTCAAATTCGGCGATGGTACCTTGCTGAGGGACGGGACTTGTGGCATCACAGGCGAAAGGACGCTGAACGGTCGTTACATTGTGCGGGTAGGCTTTGACGATGTTCGTGGGTGGCTAGCGGAAGTCAGCTTCGAGTTATTATTGTAGTCTTTTCATATTGATTTCCTATATATATTAGGGTGGTACTCTCATTGGAACAGCACGATCAAAAGCGTTTCGTACCCCCGAAGGCCGATTGACCGCTGCCTACAACCTCATCAAAGAAGGCATCGATGCTCTAGTTGTTTGTGGAGGAGATGGTTCCCTAACAGGTGCTGATGTCTTCAGAGCTGAATGGCCTTGCCTCATCGCGGAACTTCTTGCACAATGTGCGCCTTTCTCAGTTGATTTTGCTCTGACTGACTGCAAAAATTACTAGCTAAAATTACCGAGGCCCAAGCAAGGGAACATGCCCATCTTAAGATTGTTGGCCTCGTTGGGTCTATTGACAATGATATGTCAATGACGGACACGACTATCGGCGCACCAACTGCTTTGCACCGGATTTGCGAAGCAATAGACAACATCAACTCAACAGCTTTTAGCCATTCGCGTGCCTTCGTTCTCGAAGTCATGGGAAGGCATTGTGGGTGGTTGGCGCTTCTTGCTGGTATTACGTGAGCTTTATCCCTTCTTCGTCGGAAATAATTGTGAACTACTGATAATGCAGTGGTGGAGCAGATTTTATTTTCATTCCTGAACGACCTCCAAAAAGTATGCCCTGGGAAGACGAGATGTGTGCTGCCGTTCATCGCGTGAGGACTTGTTATGCTTCAACAATGACATCATATTTATTACCGAGTACACCGCGAAATCGGCAAGCGCAAGACGATTATAATTGTTGCCGAGGGCGCTATTGATAATGAACTCAACCCCATCAAGGCAGAATATGTCAAAGAAGTCCTTACAACACGCCTTGGACTCGACACGCGTGTGACGACCCTGGGACATACTCAGAGAGGTGGACGACCATGCGCTTGGGACCGTATTCTGGTGAGTAATTTAATAGTCAGGATTCAATTCGCTGTGACACTTATTCTACTCTAAATCTAAAAGCCTACGCTTCAGGGAGTAGAGGCGGTATCGGCTTTGTTGGAAGCTACACCTGAGGCGCCCTCATATATGATCGGTATACAAGAAAATAAAATTACCCGAGTACCTCTCATGGAGGCTGTCGAGATGGTATCCAACTTCTCTTTGCTTTTGAGTATGCCGCCAATCACTCTTTCAGACAAGGGCTGTGGCACAAGCTGTGAATCAGAAGGATTTTGAGAAGGCTATGTCTTTGAAGGATCCCGAATTCGTTGAAAGTTTGGATGGCTTCACAGCAACTTCAGTCCTGTTTGATGAGCCTGCTTTGCCTACACACAAAGTGAGCAGAGTGGATGTCGTGTGTTCGCCATAGTCTCACCATCAAATATCATTTTCAGCGTCTCCGTGTCGCTATTCTGCAGTAAGCGGGCTAGTATTGATGGTTTTTTATTCTAATATCGTCGTAGCATGGGTGCCCCTGCTGGTGGAATGAATGCAGCAACTCGTGCTGCTGTTCGCTTTTGTCTCCGGCAAGGCCACACTCCACTCGCAGTTCAGAATGGATTCCGTGGCCTTCTTGATGACAATGTCATCGAGCTGTCCTGGCTTGGTGTCGATTCCTGGATGGCTCGAGGAGGCTCAGAACTTGGCACCAACAGGGTACTTCCGTCGATCGATCTCGGAGCTGTAGCTTCTACTTTCCAGAAATTTGGTTTCGATGCTCTGATGATGATTGGTGGTTTCGAGGCCTTTCATGCTTTGCTCATTTTGGAAGAAGGCAGGAAGCGCTACCCTGCATTTCATATTCCGATGGTGCATCTGCCTGCGACGATCAGCAATAATGTACCCATGACCGAGTTCAGTCTCGGCAGTGACACGAGTCTGAATGCGTTAGTGGATGCGTGCGACGCCATCAAACAGAGTGCTAGCGCATCGAGAAACCGTGTCTTTGTCGTCGAGACACAGGGAGGAAAGTGTGGTTACATTGCTACTCTGGGGGCTTTGGCGGTAAGTGCAGAAGCCATGTCGTTTCGCTCTTTTCGAGTTAAGTGTCATAGACTGGAGCTTCTCTGGTTTATACTCCCGAGACTGGAATCAATCTGGATATGTTGCGGAGAGATGTCAAGTTCCTCAAGACAAGGTATAGTCTCGACGAAAAAGGTAAAAGCGAAGGGCGTCTTGTTATCAGGTATGTTATCACGACTTGAATAAGATTATGTTTCATCTCCGCACATCTGCAATTTCCAGGAACGAGGACGCTTCGTCAGTTTATACAACCGAAGTACTGACCAACATGTTCAAGGAGGAGGGCACTTCTCTATTTGATGCTCGTTCTGCATCACTCGGACATACCTTGCAAGGTGGTATTCCTTCACCGATGGATAGGGCACGTGCTGTACGTTTGTCGCTCAAGTGCATGGCATTCATCGAGCGACACCACACTTTGCTCCAAGCCCAGCCCGCGAAAACCAGGCAAGCATCCGGTGACAGCTGCGCTGTCATTACAATTCAGTCTAGCTCTATCGAATGGGTCCCAGTGCAGGAGATGGTGAAGCATGCTGACATGAAGAACAGGAGAGGAAAAGAATCGTGGTGGCACAGTGTCACAGAGCTAGTAGAGGCCTTGGTAGGACGTCCATCACTGAAGTAAACTGACATTTGGCATTGGAAATCTATATTCATCGACGTTCTCCACAGCTCGCATCCTGACCAAGCCACGAAGCGTCGTCACCGGGGTCAGAAGTTATGAGGGTCAGGTCGTCGACCGAACCGGGGCAACTCGGCCCGGTTTCGTTTAATGTAAAACTCGTGGGAAAGTCTAATGTATTTGTAAATGTTTATTGTTGAGGTTCCTGTTCTGGTTCCCCTATCACTGCAACCCTTGTCATACACACCTATTGCCTCTGTTAACACTGTAATTCCATTAAAGATGGTTACTCCCAGACCACCTTTGCCGGAACGCCACCGAAACCCTCATATTCCTACAACTTGTGTGTTTTTTCTCATTCCATCTTGTTCTGCACGGTTATTCAACGCGATTCCTAAAACCACAGTAAAATCGGGCACGTTGCCTCCAGTCAAGTACCAGATCCTAACATGTCAGGGGAAGAATATCCTCGTGAGTCTGCGACTGCGAATCCACGCGTTTAAGCTCATCTCCTTCGTAGGTTGGCAGAATGAAAATCGAGACTCCAACTGTACGTGGCTTGATTATCCACTACAATCTTCGCTCATTGTTATGCTACCTTTAGCCCACAGGACATGCCTTCATCCTCCGGAGATTTGACACAGAAGCTGTTAGCCTTACGACAATGTTCCGTGCTGCCTTCCCCAATGCACCGGATCATGATGAGAAGAGCGAGTTGCAGTGGGTGAAGGAAAATTATGACCTTAGCAAGAACAACGGTGGTCCCCATAACACGGAAGTGACACGACTTGCGGGCACCTGGGTTAGCCCAGCTATAGCTAGGATATTGGGCGAAGCATACGGTCTCGGTGATCTCATTACCGCTGTTGTTGAAGCAGCCCCAGACCCCAATGCCAATTATCGCCGATCACAGAAGTCAGCGAAAGAGGCTCCCGCAACTGCAACCGTGAAGCCTACATCAGCGTCCAATGCTACTGCGACGCTACCAACATCATCGCCAGCCGCGCAACCGAATCCAACCAAGCGCCGGAAAGAGTCATCTCCTGCGCCAGTACCTGTCACTGCATCACCGCAGACCTCACCAGCTAAGGTTTTACATCGCCGCTCATCACGGACGAGAAGCCCTGGTCCTAGATCATCGGCGGCGGTCCCGTTGACAAGTCGGACACCCAAAACTACGAGAACGACTCGTCTGGAAGAGACACAAACAGTCTCAGCCAGCGGATCTGAACTCGTCGTGGTAGATGAGGAGACCCATATAGTTGAGAACGGAATTACGGGCCATGAA
This sequence comes from Termitomyces titanicus, assembly GCA_017657335.1. Classification (NCBI taxonomy): domain Eukaryota; kingdom Fungi; phylum Basidiomycota; class Agaricomycetes; order Agaricales; family Lyophyllaceae; genus Termitomyces; species Termitomyces titanicus. Next base: position 12,361 of record JAGGAX010000046.1, on the reverse strand, counting down.
CTCCATGACCAGGATGTTGCCGAACAACGGGCACTGGTCGAGAAGTTGAAGGCGGAGAGAGATGCGGCCAACAAGGAGAAGGTGGCCGTTGATGAAGATGAAGACATGGATTCTCTTCCAGAATCCTCGGCGACCGGTGTCAAACGGCCAAGGAAGGATGAGGATGAAGAACTAACGACGATCAAGTTCAGTCCCAAAGAACCTGAGGTGGAGACGAGGGTTATTGCGACTAATCGCCGTGTTGAATCGCAGCAGACAGTGACGCGTAAGCTGGCATGGGGCGCGGCAGTTTTTGCCTTCGGAATGGGTGCAGCTTCATTGTATGTAACTTTTCTATAATCTTAGACTTCTACTAACGAAGACCTTCAGCCTGTTGCCCAACCTCCTCTAACGCTTTTTATCCCTGTGTCTGATCTCCTTATTGCTTCTTCATTGATTATTATTCTCATATTGTTTTACTCTTTCCTATCATTTCATGGTACAACGCATCTCGTCGCCCTCTTCCCCTCAACAAATTTCAACCTCCTGTACCATTTACCTTGCCTCCGTCCGGCGACACACCTAACACTCAACCTTTTTGCTTCCTTAATTGCTTTCGAGGGTGAACGTCAGGAAGGATGGTCGTGTTAATATTCTCGTGACCCATCCTTGTGACTGGTTGGTCAATGTATGTAGCAAAGCTTTCCCGTATAGTAGTAGATAAATAAATTGATTTATGACGACATGACGATACAACACATTGGTTCTGCATAAGGCTAGTATGTATATCTCCCGTTCATGATTATGCTGATAGGGAAGGTCGACATACAATGACGCCATCTTCGGCATACAATCCGGTGACGTACAATGCCCCAGTCTTGGGGTCCTTTAACCCAGTCGAAGAGGACGAGAAGCCCGAACCGTCACTTTGGAACAGCGTTGTAACCTCTCTACCCACAACTGGCGGCACTTTGCCCACCGCCGAAATAGGCGCGTTTCGATCAAAGTTAACTTTGGGTTGCGTATCCTCCTTGTTTGTCTGTGCATTTATGGAGATGACCCAGCTAGGCGCTGTCTGAACCTTTGTTTGTGCGACAGCACCCAGAGTTGGGAAGTGTGGGTGCCCAGTTACAATTAGAGCGGAGCCATCGTGAGTGTAACGGATGTTGTCTGGAAGGAATGGTACGGGGACGGTTTCGATGAGGCGAGAGAGATCGTTGGTCTTGGGATCACGCTCGTAGAACAATATTTTGCCTAAAGTAGTGGATGCGAGAGCGACCTGGGTCCCATCACGCGAGACGGCAATGCCGTTCGGGAACGGAATGAAGAGCACAGAAAACTTATGAGTTTCGATGGGGGGCTCAGAGGAGGTTGCCGGGTTCAGAGTAACGTGTGAAACCCAGGCCAGAGGGAAAGCAAAAATAGATTCAAGAATCGGAAGAATATGCCCAATATAGGGAAGACGTCGGGTGAAAAAGTGGTCGTTGGTCACATAAAACGAATTAGGAGAGGTAAGCGCCAGGGCGTTAGCGGAGTGGAAGTAAGGTGATGCTAATGTGCGGACATAGTTCGCGACAGTGGGTGAAGAAGGGTTGAGAGTAAGATGTTCAATGACTGTCCTGGCACGAGCGTGGTTAACTATATATACATTTGAGGTATTTCCAGCATAGGAAGGATATATCTCAACTCCGAGTGGGTGGAAGTCATGGGCAGCAGGGTATCCTCTCAATTCGATACGCTTCAGTTTGGAAGAGTCAGTGATGGCCTTGCTCTTGTTCTCCTTCTCTTCAGGCTCGTACAACCATAAAGAACCCAGAGGGTCTGGATTTTTCAATGGACCCATCACTGTGTTCCAGTTTTTACGGTTCGCGTCGCAGCTCAGAACCAAGGCATGATTAAGAAGATTGCCCTGGGTGTCGAGGCGATCCCAGAAAACGGCATCTTCGCAATATTTGAGGTCAGGGCCACCTTTCAGAGTTGTACAATCGGCGTCAAAGTCTCCCTCTGCATAGTAGCCCTCTGTGAACTGGTGTTTGGTGAATATAGCATTCCTCGCGACGCGTCCACTTCGCCACACGACAATGCTCTGAGGGTTCGATCAGCAACCTTTCGCATTTTTCGATTGAGCCAGCGTACAGTCAGTCCAGCCACCCAAGCAAGGGTACGCGTAGTCACCATTAGAAAATAGTACGAGTTTGACGCTTCTCTTTGAAGAAGTCAGTCAACCCGGGCCGGTGATGCACCTCAGATATTAGTATATACGTACCCTGCAGTTGCAGAGCTCCACTGCAGGCCACATCAGTTTTATACGTCAAGAGATTTACCATGATGAACTGATTGTTCCAATTGGGGACCACATCAGTATAATAAACTCCTCCTCCTCCTCCCTGTCTGTACGGGAGTGGTCCGAGATATGGACAGATGCGTCAAGTAGCCAACGAGTAGCCATGTGAGGTCACATTCTGGCGGGTCACTCGTGCGACATCCGAATGCGTTCCAAATTCAATATGACTAACAATCGTTGTCTTCACTTCAATGTCTCGTGCAGTGAGCGTTCTCTGAAAGATAGCTCAAGCCAGCGTTATCATGACCATCGGGTGCGTACCGGCGCAGCTGATTCTAGTCCGGTACTGGACGCTGACTCGATAATGAGTCCACGGACGATTCTGATCTAACTCGATACCGTCATTGTCAAATGAACTCTTCTCTGTCGACTTACTTCCTCTTCAATATTCAATATTTACTTAACCGGAAAGTGAAATCTGATTGACTCGGATGGGATCGAGTTAGACAGATCGTCCCTCCCTCGATAACTTGGGGTCGATGCGCAATCCATCGTCCACTAGGCTATGCTTGATCGTGATCCCAGCAGACCGCTTCAAGTGCAGGCACAGCCTCTCGAAAGTCATATAAGTACCTTGCAAGGAAGTAGTCTGGAACCAGGGAATTCTCAATCATCATGCATCATGCCTCAACTTTCCCAGTTGCAGAATCATTTCGGGCTCCTCAGTTCAACGTCAATCCTGACTAATCGAAAGTCATTTCACGTTTGTCGACTGCTCACGTTCCTACAAAGATTCTGCAAAGCTCTGTAGATGGGTCCCAAGATATACGTACAACGAAATGGGTTTGTTCAAGGCGCACTCTTGGCTTACAATGGACATCACAACCTTATTATACGGTGAGTTATCCTGCCAATCGGCCCTCTCCATTATTTAGTGCATGTGCTCAACATTCGTTAGTCCTGACGACGTCAGGGTAGCAATTTTGTCGCAGCTGAACATATAGTATGTATGCCATTTCTTCATCGAGCGATTGTAACGGAACTCTGGCCCGCTACTAGTATCAATGCTCATGCTGAAGAATTACGCACGAAATTCGTCTCCCACGCTGACAAGAAGACCCTTGTCGTTGTTTCAGGATCTCCCACTCTGGAGGGTATGGACCTCGGTGACTTGGCAGTTCAAATGACCGATGAAATTCATCAACATGTGAGTTAACTCGGTATTGGTTTCTGACAAAACAGAGAGGATTGGACTGATCTGTGGTTCGTAATCTTTTTAATGGATAGGTGAAAGATTACTGCCTAGTTCCTTGGGTGCTACCCAACTTTACTACCACAACTCCGAATGATGCCATTATCTGTTCCGTACTTCTCATGTCAACACTGAAAGAGTAAGGTGTCTTTATTCTAAGATTCACCTGTCAATGTTTAACCGACCTTTATAGATATTTCGATTATGAGATCCGGACTCGTTATGGGATCCCTTTTATAACACTTGAGGGCACCAGTGGACGATTGGCAATCCATTCTGGACCGTATTGACAAGATCAAAGAATTCGGTGCTGAGCCTACCGAATGGGCGGGTATGCTTCGTGTAATCCTTTCTCGATTTGTTGGCGCCTTTGCCGACTCGAATGGAGCTTTCGATATAGAGTTTTGGCAGCACATGATTCACGAAGAGCAAGGATCTGGAACGTATTGGCTTGGTGGATGGATGAGCGTGTTTTGTGCATGGAATTCCAAGGGCATTTTCTTTGTGGATCGAGACCAAGATTCTCGTCCCTCGTGGGCACCTGGTGGGGCAGAGAATCTGAATATTGATGGTCATCTGATCCCGCGAGTACAAGAATACCCAAATGGATACGCGGAAGTCGACGTGAAAGTCGTGGTCACCGATTGCAGCATGCTTGCGGGCCATATTGGCATTTCCCTGAGCGGCGATCGACTCGACACAATAAACATGGCACCTCAGTGGTTTATGTATGTCAAAGGGGAGGCCGCAGGGAAACGATAATATCAGTAGTAGAGTAGGAAGTACTCGAGTGTAAAGAGGGGCCCTCGACTCGAGATCACCTTGCAACGCCAGATGTACAAAATGTTTGAGATATCCATGCGAAGGAAGTCGTATCCGTCTAAAGGATACTGGCTTCTCGAAGCCATAAATTACTTTGCCTACACAAGGGCAAGGCTTAAGCTTAACCATGAGGTTAGGTACCCATGCGGTTTCGAGGTCCTATAGGCAAGTAGCGCGTAAGTACTTAGGTAGCCATACTGGCAGTAGAAAGATTCTCCTGTTGCGTCGGCGTCGTTGGGCCGTAGCAAGTCTATATAATGGCCCGAAATCCAAGACAAGTAATACACACATTGAACTCCACGCACATCGAAGCCAGAACAGACTCGTCTAATCCGTTAAACTTTGGGCCATGTGCTCATGATCAAAATTCGCGACATAACATACTAATTTGTTCTATGGACGAAAGACCCTCTCTTTTCACAAAGTTGAAGAAATGGAAGAGAAGAAAGTGATTTTTCCGTGGTCATCAGATGTGATCGACAAGGAAGCAACAAAACATGCTTTGAATCCGAGTTTGATCAGAGATTCTTTCCCAAAGGAACCACCATTGAGCGGCGAAACCACTACTGGTTCGCGACGTCTCAGACCCATCCATGACTCTTCGAACCCACATAGTAGCCTTTTCCATCTGAGCCTTATAACTTGGATCCCTCTGCTGGTGGAGTGCGGAGATTTACTAATGTCGCATCTTGATATTGGCCAGACCTTTGGTGCGCTTCATGAGGAATCTTGAGACAATTGCATTCAATGCGTTGTTACTGGGTAGGGCCACTGCTCGTAGGGGCAATGCTTACCATGAGTGTCTACGGAATTACGACTCTTCAGGCGAGTTTCTGCCCCCACCTTGCCAATCTCTTCATCTGATTGTGAGATTCATCAAGACGTACTTTTATTACATATACTATCCGAAAGACAGCTACTGGTTGAAGCTTTTGGTGAGTGCAAAGCTTCCTAGAGCATCGTTTCATTGAGACCCAACCTTCGAATGTCAGGTGGCTGGGATATGGTGCTGCAGCAGAATCGAGTATCCGTCTATATAAGTTGTTGATCATTTATCTTCAGGACATTGGATACAGTCCATGTGGTCTTCAGTGCGTATTTTCTACCGCTGAGTTTCCCCCAATACTGATATCCCAGATGCCAGTGTGTCATTCTATCTACCATTACCTTGTAGGCGACAGTCGAGTTTGTCAAATCACTCGGTTAATGGTAGTATTCGATAGATTATGGGCTTTGGTGATGCGACTTTACTTATGCATGGGAATTGGTGCGTGTTCCTTCCTTATAACACTCACTTGCTGACCCTTTTCGACTTCCGCAGGTCACTATTTGTAAACTTCTACTTTACTCTACTTAAGACTCCTAGGACTTTGATTCACCATCTTCTAAAACCAGGCCTCAATAGCTGTCAATGTACGATCTCACTCTATTTTGTGTTCATTCTTACTGATTTGAAGTAAAGATTGTCATTGCATTTACTGTCCAATCGTAGGTCTTGGATCTCATGTAAAACAATCTAACCCCTTATTCATAATGCCACACAGCTTTTTCGTTCAACGAATATACGTTCGTACGTCATGTTTTAGCATACCAGTGAGTGCTTCAGGGTCACCTCTCTATGCAGTAAGTCCCCCTCGGATAAAATGGTGGCTTTCGGGTATTATTGTACGTCCCGTCGCAGTCTTTCAAATGACTGAATGATCCCAACCATAGTGAGTGCAGGGTTTCTTCATCCTGGCGCACTTTTGTAAGCTTGATGTTTATGACCGTGGAATACAACTCAAACCTGTGACAAACGTCAGGTTTTGGAATGGGTGAAATTCTCTTCTCAGATACAGCTTTGACATCACTGATAACACCTCTGTCAGAGACCGTCGTCTACTTGTAAGAATGACTCGTTGAAATATTTCTATATACTTACCACTTGATAGCTCCACCATAAAAGACTTTTCCCGGTTAAAGGAAGTCAAAGTACGTCGAGAACCTGCATATCTGTTTTCACGCTAATTTACATTTGGCTCAACCTTTCAGTTCATCAGTGTCTTACCCTTTGGTGTCACGGCTATCCTATCGGATGTTTTCGTTGCCACCGCTCTGTGCTTTCTACTGGCGAGCAATCATTCTGAGTTTGAAGAAACGAATCTAATAATACACAAACTCATCGTATTTGCGATCAACCGCTGCATTCTCACATCGTCTGTATATCGAGGCTTCGACTTTGGACAGCCAACTGACTTCTCTCTAGGGTCGTCGCTATAGTAGAAGTGGTTGTCGTACGTTATACGGCTTCTCCATGCCTCACCCAAACTGACCACGCATCCTCGCAGTTTACAGCGTTACCCAACTCGTTCTACTCATTTGCCTTTGATTTCATCATTGGAAAATGTACGTATTCTTTCAAAGGTCGTCTATACATACCAAACAACCACGAATCCTCAGTGTATGCTAACTCGTTGCTTGCAACGTTGAACTCGCGGTCGGCATTACGAAGCAAGGATTACGGAGTATCTAGAGCACGTGGGACTTCAACGAGTTTCCGTCTGGCACCTGTAGAGTCCCATGACGAGCCAATAAGTGCTCGTCGAGTATGTGAATCGTTCACGTTACGGCTTCGTCTACTGATTCTCCGTGCAGGTTCTCACCCAGTGAGGCAACGGAACGTAAAGACCGCATGTCATACCCAAGTCATACCAATCTAATACTTAGGACTTATGGCCGTCAAGACAAGACAATGTTCAGATCTGTAACTTCATATCCCACCAGTACTCAAGCAATCGCTAAGTATTATGCCAGTGTATCAATTGTAAACTATACTTTCAGTATCCTTATACTAAGGCGGTCACTTTTGGACTTGAAGTTTGTTTGGTCGAAGCTTTTGAGAGTAACACTACACAGCAACTTGATCGCGCCGCATGGGGGCAGCTGTCGATTAGAAGTGTAATAATACATGCGTATGGCTCTTGCCTAACCACCTTCCATGCCCCCGAACCCAGCAAGACTTGTTTTTGCTCTTGTTCTTGTCATCAATGTCCTCCTATGGTCTCAAAGTCGATATGCCGTTCACAAGACTCACGTACTCCAAGGAGATCACACCTTGGTGAAACGGATATCGTTCGAACTACTCAACACGTCAACGTCTATCAGTACTCAAGACCAGGTGAGTCACTGCCATCTGTATGAACCTCCCCAACTCAATGACATCAGTGTCTTCCCCTGGTACAACCAATCGCAAATCAATGTTCCCATGTTCAAGAGAACTGTCCCGTCTCTGAGACGTTCATCTCAATGAACTACCTTGAACGATACTTTTGCACTAGTCTCTCACTACGACCGCTGGCGTTTGTGGCTCTCACCGTTTGGTTGTTTTTCCTCTTCTCGACCCTCGGTATCAGTGCATCCGACTTCTTCACACCGAACCTCAATACGCTTGCACAAATCCTCGGTCTAGATGAGAATGTCGCTGGTGTCACGTTCCTAGCCTTTGGCAACGGAAGCCCGGATCTGTTCTCGACATTTTCCGCTATGCGGGCTGGTTCAGGAAATCTAGCCATCGGGGAACTGCTTGGCGCAGCGTCTTTCATTGTCTCGTTCGTAGTGGGGGCTATGTGTATTACTAACGAGTTTAGGGTTGAGCGGAAGCCATTTCTGCGTGACGTCGGTTTCTTTACGCTGGCCGTTTCTTTGTTGTTGGCGATCCTTTGGGATGGCAGGATAGCGCCATGGGAGGCGGACCTTCTCATCGTTTTCTATGTGACTTATGTTATGGTTGTCGTTTTAGGTGTCTTGTGGGATCGACGACAGGAGCGGAAGAGGATACTTGTGGGTCAGGCATCCGGGGATGATATTGTCCATTTTTTATATCGGGATGAGGGTGAGTTCGGTTGAAATAACGACAAGGGATTCAATTTGACTCCTGAAAAGTTACTGATGATCCTCCAATCGCCATCAATGTGTCTCCTGCGACACCTTCTCTGCCTCAAACATCACCTCCGCCTAATCGACCCCGCATAGACACAAGTCTCCGCCGGACCTCACTCCAGTCTCGAAGCCGCTCGCCTTCCCCCTCACATTCGCGTTCACATTCGCATGCGAGATTTTCTCTTGTGGGTGCTCTTGAGTTTGCTCAAGTCGTCAGTTCGCTTCAACGTGAAGCTACTGGTCCATCGTTGAGCATGTTCGGTAGTCCAATAACACCTTACGCTGGCGGACATTATCATACTCACCCTGGATCCCGGCAACTCACGCCAAGGACATCCTACTACAGGGAACACGACTCATCGGACACCCATGAACTAGATAACCGCAGTCGATCCTCCCGCCCGTCGTCTCTTATATCACCGACCTATGCGGAAGCACCAAGACATATGTTTGGTAGTCAATCGAGCGATTATTTCAGCCGCTCACCAGCGCTACAACTCTCACCAATATCTTCTAGTGCAGCTATCCCGTCCATAATCCGTACATCCGCTTCTCCAACGATCTCTGACGCAGATACAGATTCTCTGGATCAGCCGTTCGCCTCACGAACTCGACGGCAGCGAATATGGCATGTTATCCGTCAAATCTTTCATGTTCTCTTTCCAAATCTACACGACTTTCGGACGAAACCTTTAATAAGTCAAGTAGTGGGGATACTTGCATCACCTGCTGTCCTGCTCTTAACCTTGACACTTCCTGTTGTCGTGACACCATATGAATTAGACGCCGCGTCGCGTGAAAAGGTTTATGGTCAAGGTGAACTTCTCATAGATTTTGAAGAAGAAGGCGAGGAGCGAGCGTTGATTGCAGAGGAGTTGGTGTTAGAGGACACGCATCTAATGGAGTTCAACAAGTGGCTCATGGCCGTTCAGTGTGTGCTTGCGCCGTTATTCTGCGTTGCAGTCCTATTCAGTAAGTAACGATCGATCAATTGAGTCTGAAGCACATTTATAAACTCTTTGATCCCAAGCCTCGTCTAGTCGTCAAGTAACTTACTTGATTGCAGCCACTGTAGGGGGTTGCATAGCGGGTACCCTTGTGCTCTTGTTTGCTGATAAGGGTAATCACCCGCTGGCGAAACTAGTTCGATGCTCAATGGGTTTTATGGTTGGCATGGTATGGATCATGGCCGTCGCAGATGAGATTGTGGTTGTGCTACAGGTAAAGTGACATTTCACTTCTGTCCATCGATTGCGCTAATCTGAGACATCTAGGCGTTTGGGTTCATCTTTGGCTTGTCCGATGCACTCATTGGTTTGACTCTTTTTGCCATGAGCAATTCCTTGGCTGATCTGGTAGCCAACATGAGTGTAGCGGTACGTAGTCCTGCAGAGTTTCGTCACGGTTCTCACGAGAAATGTTCTTTCAGAAATTTGCTCCCATCATGGGATTCTCTGCCTGTTTTGGTGGTCCTATGCTCAACATTTTGCTTGGTATCGGCGTATCGGGAGCATACATTACTCATCAGACAGACACACCATACGAACTCACTTACTCCACGACACTCCTCGTGAGTAACGTCGGCCTCCTCATTCTCCTCGTTACCACCCTTGTCTACGTTCCCTTGAACGATTACTATCTCACCCGCCGCTGGGGTATCGCACTAGTGTCTTTCTATCTTATTCTCATGATAATCAACGTCACCGTTGAGCTCAAGAGCGGATCAAATTATAACTATTGATTGGCACTTGGTCTTCCCCCCCAGGACTCCGCTATTTATCCGTTTTTTCTTGGATGTGTATATATTTTACAAGAACTCTGAACAATTCATTTGCTTGACCTGAGCTAACCAGACGGGTAAATACCAGTGGGAGTACAGCTCAGTTGGGAGAGTAGCAGACTGATGTCTGGCGGTCCCTTTTACAAAGTACATTCTGAAGGTCCCGCGTGATGCTGCATGTGAGGACGAGGCTCGACGGGGTCAGCGGCGCGGAAGAGCGGGATTTTCAGCGACGACGACCCTGCGTTGGCAGCCAGAATCAGCGACATGCCTGACAATCAGCGACATGCCTTCCGTCTATTCCATCGTCCTTATTGTATCTATCCGGTCTGTTATGATGACGTCATCAATCTACCCGGTCCTTCTCCAGCGTTTCGCCCTTCTCCTCTCACCCGTAACAGTTCCTCCAACAGCGTTGCATTCCGACTATTCGTCTTGTGTACCGCAACCACCAAGTCTCCTACAAACGGCACCAATCCTACCCCCGCACTCACCAGATTGTTCATCACCATACGCTGCACCAGCCACGGCGGCAGGTCTGCCTCCTTCGCCTTGCGGATCACCAGGTAGTAATTCAGCGATGCGTTGGCGACGTCCCCGACAACAGGGATGAGCCCAATGATGAACGTCCATCCGAACCGAAGCCCACAAAGGTGAAAACCCTTGTCGAGGTAGTGTGCCCGCCGTTTGACAGACTTGAGCACCTTGGCATCTCGCGCTGAAAGACCAGGAGGGAGCGGGCGCTGTCATTATATCTTAGTGACTGTGTATCAATAGGGGTTATATCTATACCTTTCTCCGCTTCTGCTTGCCCTTGGAATCAGTGTAGTATTCGTAAAGCGGGTCTTCTGGTGCATATTGTTCCAGGTGCTTCTCCAAGAACCTCTTCCCGGTTTTAGTAAAGATGGCGGTCATGTTGTGAGTGTTTCAAGCCCTTGGCGGTTCGACGCACATTATAATAAGCATCTCGGTGACATCATGACTGCTCGATCGTCATTACGCCACGATCAGCTGGAAATATGTAGATTTGAATTCCGAAAACAAAACACTGCCGCAGAAGGAAGACGGTTTGAATTTGGTCATTAGCCTTGGAAAATAGGCACTGCCAGGACTCGATCGAACCTGGGTTTCGAGAAACTTAATAACTCTCAGAGGAATATGCATCAGAATTTCGAGTCATAACCTCTACACATGAATAGACTATACTGGCCTCACCAAGCCCACCTTCACCTAGAATTCGCAGCCTGATACACTCAAAATTTCATGAGTTGGGGCGCTTCTTGACCTATTACCACCATCATCCCTTTTCGGGGTCCTGGCTGGTTAGTAGTTTCTAGATAGCAATTACAAGACACACCTGTCAATAACTCCCTCTGGCTCACAAGCCTACCCTCTACTGCGTAGACACTCCTCACTGCAATCTCCTAGGCCTCGGAACGTCGATGACATCCAGGCCTCCTCCAAAACCTCCGACCTCTGGCGGTGCCAGTCGTGCGGGGACCCCGACACCATCCCAATCACTCCCGACGCGTTCCGAATTTGGTGCCTTGTTACTAGGCCACGGCGGACCGGTCAAATCGGCAACGGAAGCTCGGCGTTGGCTTGAAGGCAAGGGCTGGATCTTGGCGGGAGAGCCGTATGACCGCATGAAGCTCGCTTGCGTGCTCATGACTGCGGTCGTCGCCTCAAAGGGACCGAAGCTCGAAATCGAAGCGAAAAACGCGGTCCTTGCGGTCGCGTTTCTGCTGGAGGACGACATAACTGACAAATTCTCGGACACCTTGGCAGATGCAGTCGCGTCCAAGGTCCTCGAACGCGTCGACCCTGTTGCCCACCGCATTGCTTCAGCACTCGACTTTGCCTCTGCGAACGACACGGCCCAAGCAGAGACCACTCTAGCTCTGAAGAGTGTCTCCTCCCAACTTGAGTCAGTCTCATCCTCTCTTAACGACGTAGTCGCTAAGCTCTCTTCTGTCCCTGCCCCCCCTGCGTCACAACCATCTTGGGCCACATGGGCCGACATAGCGGCTACTAAAGCAAGCTCGGTCCCCACCGTGTTCAACCCCAACCTATCCGACCAACACACCCGCATGCAACAGAGACTGACTCACAATGCGAAGACGGTCCTGGTTGAAATTGACACATCCTCCGCCGACGCTCCGGTAGACTTCTCGCCCCCCGCAAACTTTCAGCTTCGCAACCGCATCAACAAACTCCTGGTCGAAATCGACGAGTCAGGCGCTGACCTCGTGGCCATCAACGGCATTGCACCTGCCCCAGCCAAGACCGTTGTCCGCGGCATCACATGGCTCAAAAGGGGGGCATA
>JAGGAX010000045.1:0-35171 GCA_017657335.1 Termitomyces titanicus | reverse complement strand
CTGTTCCTTCCTCCCCCACCATCACCGTTTGGTCCATTACTCATTGTGACAGATTCGGTGATAGCTGTCTCGCCCTCTCTGCCATTGCTTCTAACAAGCTCATGAACTTGTTGATCTGCTGTGCACTCCATGCCCCTCCACCTAGCTGGCTGTTCTCCCGCTCCTGCATTGCCTGGGTGCTGGGCACGCTGTCTGCCCACCTGTAGTTGTCTAGTGTCATCTGCGTCACCCTGAGTTTCCCATCTCTCCTTTTACCCTGTTCTTTGCTGTTGTCTTGCCCTCCAGCTGTCTCCACAGCTGTTGCTCCTCCACTCTGCCCTCTTGCTCCTCCTGCCAGTCTCCTGGCCCATTGTCCTGTACGTGATGCCTCCTAGGGCCCCTCCTGTCACTGGGTTTGTCCTTGGTTTGTTTTCCATTTGGTCCAGCACCATTGCCCTGCCGTCATCCACTCGCAACCACATCCATTGCTGGTCAATGGGGTAATACTTGTACCTCATCTTGGGTGACCTGTCCAGCAGCTTATTCTTGGCTTCAATGAACACTGGGCATGTCCTTGACAATGAGGGGTGGTTGTGCTGTGTCCCCTAGGCCTTGCAGTTGATGCATGCATACTTTGCTGGGTCAGTTTCTTTGCATTCTTTGGTCCTGTAGCCTTGTCTGCACAGTCCACAGGTGTCCTTCTCCCGTTTGCACTCATTAGCTAGGTGACCTTTCCCATACCTTTGACATTTGAGGCATCTCCTTGGTTCCTAGTTCAACTTCCTCACCAACACCCTCTTTCCCTCCACCACTAGGCCATTTTGGATAACCTGGTTTGCCCCTTCATTCGTCATGTAGGAGAGTATCAGATGCACAACCTTCTGATTCTCATGTCAAGCTCATGGTGCCCTTGCTCACCTTGCTGCTACCAATTCCCCAGGGTGCAGTCCGTTCCCGTTTTCTACCACTGCCAGATGCTCCACAGGTGTTGCCTAGTCCTACCAGTATGTATTCCACAAAGCCATTGTAGACTCTGTCCTTGACTGTTGCCCCTGCCCCAAACTTGTCTAGAAATGCTGTTCAGATGTCAGGCTTGGCCAGCCATTCTGCTGCTTCTGTTGAGTTTAGCTCATACAGGACACCCCCATTCAGCTTCCTTGCTGACAGAAACTCTACCTTCAGAGCGCTGAGTCCCTGTACCCCCATCATGTCTTTTGCAATCCTTGCCTTCTCTACCAGTTTCTTCTCCACAAGGTCCTTCCATCCCCCATTTCCTACTGTGTTGTCCACAATCAGCTGCTTCGTCTTGCTCTTTGCCCTCCATACCACGTCCTTGTGTTCAGCCCTTCACACCACCTGGGCAAAGTTCATCCCTGTTGCTGTCATCCTCATTGCTCTCCCTTCTCCCTCCTCTCCATCCCCCTGCATTGCCTTAACTTCCACCACCTGCCCCTCTTCTATCCTCTCTGCCATCTCCTTTGTCTGCTCCACCATTTCCTTCACTGTCTTCACCATCGCCTTCGCCATGTTTTCCAACACCTCCCTGTATTCCTCCATGGCCCTCCCCACCATCTCCATCACCATCTTCTCTGCCTCCCCCACCTTTACTTTGTCCAGCCCTATCACCACCGCTCTCAGCCCTTACCTGACTTCACTGGTTGTGTCCTTCCTCACTGTTAGCATAAGCAGTGCTGTCTTCAACATGTCTACGTCTATCAGCCCTTCAACATCATCTACAGCTCTGGTATTGTGTAGCCATGCCTTAGCTTTATCAGCCGTCTGTATTTTTATGTCCTGTTCTCTATTTGTGCTTCCTCTAGTTATGACGCCCTGCGCAGTACTGCTGGGTCTGTGTATTGTCTGCCCCTTCTTTTTCGCCTGGTTGCCTCCGCTGGTCACCAACATACTGTCGTTGGTTGATACGATGGTTTTAGATATAGTAGTAGGTTTTAATACAGTGTGTACTTCTAATCTATGGCCTCCTTCTGCCTGTGTGTTTCCTTGAGTATTTTGTACCTCAAGTTCCCATGGTGAGCAGGTGGTGGTTCCAGATCAAGAAGCAGTCCTACCGATTGCCTTGAAGATGCCACACATGAGATTGCTCTGTACCTCTCCTTGTCCATCCCCTCATGTGTCCAATGCAATCAACATCTATGAGAAGTTGAATGGGAACTTTGCTCCACACAAGCCAATGATGCCTTCACCCAACTTCATGATTCCCTTCATCTTTGTGCATACCTCTACATCAACAAGGACTGGTTCCAATCTGGTCAATGCCAGAATACACAGTCCCGGAATTTAATTGCAAGGGTTGACACCAAAAAGGATGCCACCACTGCAAAGTATTGAGCTGCTTGTTGTGCATTATGTAACCTTGCCCCTTCTCTGGAGAAGGTTGGCTTGGATGAGGTCTTCCCCATATTATGAGATGCAGATATTGTCCATCTATCTGACAGGTCAGGGCCAATGGTTGGTGGGTGTCCTTCAGTGAAGGACAACATACCATGTCTTGGATTTGGATGAGGCTTGGAGACCTTGAGCATGAGGACAAGCATCTTCAGGATGGTGAGTATTACCCTTGTTCTATTATAGAATGGCTATTGACTTGTACTGACCTGTACCGAAGATTTAAAAATTGAATGGTGTAAAAGTAAAGCTCAAGCTGATCAATGGTGAGAGGAGGTCTTATTGCTGCAGGAAGAAATGACATGGGTTCTTTGCTTCTTCCAGGCATGGGAATCACAGTGGACTAGGCTTGCAGAGGTTGGCACATCTCATGACAACATTGCAGGCATCAACACTCAGATTCAAGCAGTTTGTTATGACAACATGGCAACAGTACAAGGAAGGTGTGCATATGCATTGGAGCAAGCTGCCATGTACAGCACAATGGCTATAAATTGTGAGCGTCACTGGTGTTTGGTTGATGCCTTTATTGCTCAGAGTGAAGGGGCTGTTATTCCGTTTGATGTCTTTAGTTCTGGTGGCATGGAGAATGATGATGGAGGGCAGTGATGGATGGAACATGTAACATTTAATAATTATTACAGGAATGTATTCTCATACAAATTTATGGCTGGAAAAAGGTCCTTTTCAACCCATTGAATGATGGGCAGTAGAAAGAGGCAAGCATCCAAAAATGGTAAAAGCTTATGGGCAAGCTCAATGTATTGAACAACAGGCAGTGAGGAAGCACAAACAACCAGTCTTACAGCCAAAAATGGTAAAAGCCAATGGGCAAGCTCAACGTGTTGAACGATGGGCAATGAGTAGGTGTGAACAGTCGGTCTTACAGCCAAAATAGGGAAGGCCCTGATGCTTGAGTGAATCGTGGTGCATGATGAGCAAGCAGACCCTTTATGAGCATTCTAACAAAAAGACATATTTGCAAGTGAGCCTCTCTGATCAGAGGAGTTATTTGCAAATGGAGCCTTCTGATGAGAGGAAATATTTGCAAATGGAGCCTCTGGATTAGAATAGGATTTACAGAGCGGTTTGTTCTAGTAGAGTTGTTATTTGCAAAGAGTCTACTGTAACAGGTGCTGTACATATTAGTTGACAGAGCTTTGAGCATACTGTACCGGAATGTAGGGAGGCAACTGTCATGGTCACAGTGGTTCTTGTTGCGTTGCCAGATATCTAAGTATGTCACAGGAAACAGAAGACTGGTTGCAAGTAAAAAATCATGACATTGAAAAACAAGGGATATGGAAAAAAAATAACAGGGGACGATGTTCATTTTCAGCTTTAAGCAGCCATGGGACACACCTCCCCCTACCACCTGCCTTTTATGGCAATATTTTTAATTTTTTTTGTCAGTTTTGATATGAAAAAAACCATGAAACAGCTAAAATAACTCACTATAGCCCTCCAAAAGTGAAGACATGCTATTGCACAATCTACCAAGCTGGATGTACCTTGTCTATCAGAGGTTGCCAAGAGTGACATTGTGTCACATAGTCACAAATGGCCGAGGTGCCGAAGGACTCTTGACCACACTTACATGGACAACCATCCTCGAGAGCACTTGTAGGCATTAATCAATGCCATACAAGCAGAATTTGATCATGTCACACCACCTCCATCTCACAGGAAGCCTCTTGAATCCAAATTATATGTCAAACATTTCCAGGTTTAAGGACCCATCGACCCCCCTCCCCCCCCTACATCGTACCTTGGAATTCTCCGGTCCATATCCCTTAATGAAAAAATCAAAAAATCCCTCGAAAGAATGCCCAAGAAATTCTGTATATCGTACTAGTATCAAGAACTACTTAATCATAACTGGATGTATGTAAAATACATATATTGATCATGACTTGCCATCAGCCTGGCCAGGGCTCTCAACCATTGGCCATGGTTGCTTAATTTGGCCCTGTCACGCATCATTTAGGCTTGGCTCCGCACAACTCAACCTGTCATGGTCCCCAACTGGTTGCTTCCCTACATTCCGGTACAGTACTTACGGCAATGGAGGTGTTGAAAAGGTTCTACGGGTGACTAAGTATTACTATGCCTTACCTGTAGCTCGGAGGACCCCCTCGAGTCGGACAAAAAAAAGGTTCTGCGAAAACCAGACACATCGAGCACACCAAACACACATATTAATATATAGTACTCAACATGCTTCCACTTTGTTTTGGGCCGCGGGACAGTCTTATCGTTGAGTCGTTTGGTGAGAAGTAGGTCGGAGGATGTCACGCTTTATCACAAAGTGTGACCAATCCCCAGCCAAAATCCGTGACACCGACTCAAGGGGTATTCCGAGCTACCGGTGTAGTACTTTAAAGTATGACCAGGATCATGCATCTTTTCAATCGTGCTTAATTCCAGCTCGCTGAGTTCCTGTCAGTCGCACTCTGCTGACGTATTTAGACTCGGTGCCCTTTTGTTTTCTCCCGCCATGTTGAGCACTGTCAGAGTCTCCCGTTGCCTTGTACAGTCTACACTCCCATATGTGACCGGGCGTCTCCTGGCAACTTCGACTCGAGTTTCTGGGTCTTTTATACCCGTCATTGACTTTACACAGTTTAGAGAATCGACTGGTCAGTCTGAGCGGAGGCTCGTCGCTGACAGGATTGTGTCTGCTTTCAAAGAAAGCGGTTTTATCTATTTATCTGGCCATGGTATACCCGCAAGTAAGTGAATGCTCTTATGTATGTTACTGGTACTCTCAAAGTGAAAAGATACAATTCAGAACGCGTTCTCAAAGGTCACACCGAACTGTTTCCCTCGTTGTACCCCTCTGCTTATCAAATTTAGCAACGATAGAGCGCTGAATTTTTTGCCTTGCCTTCGGAGATTAAGGTACATACTTCCACGCTTGTATGGAATGATCTTTCTGCTTCATTGACGTTGACAGAACAAGCTTTCTTGGGAAGACCCGCGGTCCAACCGTGGCTACGTGACTGTAGGACGTGAACGTGTAACTCAGTCCGCAGATCTCGCTGAGATAGCTGAGCTCCGCGCTAAAGCTCCGGACTGCAAAGAATCTATGGAGATTGGACGAGATTGGGATGCTGAGTGGAAGAATCAATGGCCTCTGGAGGCTAATGTGCCCCAATTCAAGAGAACAATGTTGGATTTCTACCAGGTGAGCTGAACTTCGTGTGTGAGGGTTGCACTTGACAATGCCATATCAATAGACTTGTCATAATCTTCATGTTTATGTCATGCGTTCTATTGCGCTGGGCCTTGACCTTGAAGAAGACTTTTTTGATAAGAAGATTGACGAACAATGTCACAACCTCCGCCTTCTCTCGTATCCACCGATCAAGACAAGTCTACTTCAAGGCGACGATCAGGCGAGAGCTGGATCGCATAGCGGTCTGTTCGTTTGCCCTGACAATCTGTCCTGACTCACGAAATCAACGACTACAGATTACGGGACACTCACTCTTCTTTTCCAAGATTCGGTATGGTTTATGCTTGATATAGATCGTTGTGCTCATCATCCTTTTCGTTGCTAACAGGTAGGAGGCCTTGAGGTTCAAAATCCTCATACAGGCAATTTCGTTCCTGCGACGCCTATCGTAAGTGATTTTAATCAGCTTTACAATACACTTCAAAGAAACAACCTTCAGCCCGGGACAATCGTTGTCAACGTTGGAGATCTTCTCGCACGCTGGAGTAACGATGTTCTGCGATCCACCTTGCATAGAGTGGTTGCGCCGCCTGCCAGAAAAATCAACGACAACGAGGCCATTACACCTGTGCGCCAATCTATTGCCTTCTTCTGCAACCCCAACTTTTCTGCTGAGGTGGCTTGCCTTCCAAATTGTGGTTTAGAGGCAAAATATCCACCGGTTAACACGGGCAAATATATTGTAGGACGATTAGCAGTAACGTATTCTTGAAACATCAACTATAGTACATGGCACTGGAGCCTGGTATCCTAAGTATCGGTATGTACATGAATAACTTGAAAGAACGAACAGCATCATTTGTCAACAAAATCAGTCAATCAAAGTCATCGAAGTCATCTTGCTCGTTATCGAAGACAAATTCTTTCTTCTGCGCGGCAGTCCACTTGCTGATGTCCCAGCTTGGACCCCTAAGCGGCCCCTTGGGTACTGTGGCGAGGCATGCCTTGTAATCTTTCCAAACTCGCGACAGAACCAGGTCGTTTTCATTGGCGTCCCCAGCCCCAGCATACCACGCTTTTGGCTTTTTCGTAGCAGCTGTCCGTTCCTCTTCTTCCTCTCTCATATCGTCTCTGATAGCAGCCTGATTCTCTGCATCTAGTCCAGCGATCCACTCCTTGAGCCACGCTTTCTCGCGCGCGATATCTTCGGAGGTCTTACCCTCCACAAGTTTCTGAACACCAATTACTTGGCCAAGACATATCGTCAAGGTTAAACAAGGTGAGAGCCTCAAGGAGATGATACGCGTCTTCATAGCCTTTCTTCGTGATTTTAGTGTTTGCACAAGCGAGGGTTTTATCGACAAGATCTAAACACGCGTAGGAGTAAAAATCTGTCAAGAAAGAGTCTGGTAAGAATCCCGTCGAAGGTGGTGGCGTTGAGTGAAAACGCGTACCGTTGTAAATATACATGTCATGTTGATCAGGACTCCCGTTGGACGCTTTTTTGGCCAAATCTTCGAAGATCTCTTTGCCTGCAGTGGACACAAACATGTCATGACTTAGAAATATGTACCCCGCAGGAATGAGAGACTGAGCCTTCTGTTCGACCAAGAGTAAGTAACCGGAAAGTATCTCAAACACTGGCACACTTACGTTTGCAGACATCGGAAAAGGCGAAAGTGTACAGCCTGGGTGGGGGAGGAAAAGGAACAACGTTGAGTTTCTTCAGAGGTTCTTTTTGAAGCGGACCCGCGGAGATGCAATTTGTTTCGATAAATTACACCTAGAAGCACATTGACATCACGGCAAGCACATCACGGCAAGCAGAGGACCCTGAGCAAATTTCTGGCTCATTCGAAATACATACTTAACCGTAAATTTGGTAAGGAAGGAGAAAAATGTAGATGGTAGATGGTTGAATTAGAAAGCAATTATGTACGTCGAGATATCATATATGTTGTTAATGTAGTTGGAAGAGATGCATATGCATGATATCGATGGACATAGAAAAGGGTTCCGCAGGTCCTTACTTTTTCCTAAACAAGCCCAGTGTGTGCTGGCCGCCACATGAAACTGAAACTGCCGCCCACGAGCCGCCCTCTTTGCGGACGACAATGCGAGGGGTCTTTACCTCCTCATCGGCAACTCCCAATTCACCCTGGATGCCTTGACCCCAGCAGTACAAAGCACCACCTTTGGTGACTGCCATGTTGTTATGAGAACCAGAAGATACTTGGACAATCGGGTCCTCCATGTCAGGAAAGGTGACCAACGTAGGTTCAGGGAGGAATTCCGAATCCATGCGGTCATTGAATCCTGGATCGTCATCGGCTAATCCAAGCTGACCCGCATTGGAGCGACCGCAAGCATAGACTTTGCCGCTGGCTGTGAGGAATAGGGTATGATGATCTCCTCCAACGATCTGCTCGACCGTGTCACCACCGAGTTCTTCTTTGCTCAGCTGCTTAACTTTTTGAGGAAGCTGAACAACAGCATCGTCAGTAGACCCATAGCCCGTTCCAGTTTGGCCCATGCTATTGAGCCCCCATCCCCAAACATCACCTTTATCGTCAACAGCAAAAGAGTGCCATGAACCGGCACCAATTTTGACTGCCTTGCGACCACGACTGCCAAGCGTGATCTTTTCTGGAACAGTCCCGTGGATTTTTCGGCGTTCAAGAACTTTGCGTCCTAGTTGAGCTTGCTCTCCAGCTCCCCATGTGAGTACATTACCGTGAGTGGTCAGGACAAGAAGGTGATTTGTTCCGGCGGCGATAGCGGAAACCTTTTCAGTGTCCCCCGGTTTATGCGAGAGTTCCAGGATCGGAGTCGGGTGAAACTGATGCTTCAATCCACTTGAAAATCCGAGAGACCCTTCGTTGGCCTAGAAAGATGTCAATAAATGGACAAGCAAGGGGCGCAACTAGGCAAGCGTACTCGGAAAGAACCCCATACTCTGAGGTCACCGTGTATACTAAGAGCTGCGCAAATACTATCGCCAGTCGCGACTTGAACTGCACGGAAATTTTCGTCGACCAATGAAGTCAGAGGATGTGGAACACTCGTGAGTTCATCTACATCCAGGAAAGAACCGGGGTTTTCGGGATCTGGAACGTCTTGTGTTATACGGCCCAATGCAGCATCGTCATTAGTTCCGCATGTCCAAATCTGGACACTGCCATGAGTCAGATATTAGTGAGGAAGGAAGAGAATACACACAGTCCCTTTCTCATCGATAAATAGTGTGTGGAGGCCACCAGCCGCGATCGCCTCAAGTCCTGATCCGACTTCTCCAAAGGTACCCGTTTGCATTTGCTCCTCGACCCACGTATTCCGCCTGGGCTTGTTATGCTGGTCTAGATCATCTGGCCCCATACCAAACTGACCAAAGTTCCCAGCCCCCCAGACGAAGAGCTGGAGACCAGGTCGCTTGGCCTCCGGCGGCACGGGTAGCGGATTGAAATATGGCCGCTGCTGAGGTACTGGTGCCTTTGGATTCGACGCTAGCTTCTCACTAGGCTGCTTTTTTACAGGTTGAGTAGCCTTTTTGGACGCCGGTTTACGTGAAGATCGCGGGGCCTGTACAGGAGGATCATTTTCTGGTTTTTGAGCTGTGGTAGTACGAGAGCGTTTGGGAAGGGGAGAGGCAGCGCGTTCGCGAGAGGCAGCTCGTTTTTTGGATGTATTGCTTTTGATGGATCGGTTGGATGCGGCTTTTTCTAGCGGTGTGGGCTCTGCTTTGGAAGCAGGTTTAACGGAAGCAGCTCGTGCGGAGCGACGGAGGGTCATTTTTGGGAGTATAGAGCCACTAGAATATGCCGGCGGTCGTAACAGACACAGCGAGCACGAGCGAAACGCTGGTAAGTAGATGGTATTGGCTGAAACAGCGAATGCCACACGAATTAAACCGTGAAAACAACACGTGATCAGCGCGCGTTGTGGGTGCTTGTTGACGCGCCGACCATCTGTTGACGAATACAGAGACTATCTTATCTACATATGTCTTTCTACCGCTTAACTGCAGATGCGCTGACTCCTTGGCAGATCGGCACGGGCTTGAAAAGGCCTTGTTCCCTTTTGCAAAATTATGATTGGGTTCAGGTCGTTGGTGTGTACTCTTGACACCGCACAGCTTGGTCCATTATGGCATCTTTTCTGTATTCTGTACAGGCAGTGCCTTTGATCAATCCATCTTGACCTGCAAAACGACGCTTTGGCCTCTGAGGTATCCCATATATAACAGATCGTGAACAACTGTCGATGTTTCAAGAACCTTTACTTTTTGTACTATCACACCCATGAGGCTTTGTATATTTATTGATGGGCAGCAATTTTGGCTGTTGTGAGAGCAATACAATAGACATTGTTCTCGAATAGGCACCTTCTGTTTTGCGCATAAATAGTCCTGCAAGGAACTTTGATGCCCCGAGAATCATCCTGCATAGAACATGTATCACTATTAGATACAGAAAACTTTGTGATGACATACAGGAGTGAAAAGGATTGAGAAATAACCTCAGTCTGCTTGGTGATGATCGATGATCCTACGCAGTGCATAGGCCCGACGAATATAGACCCTAAGGCCTGAGCAAAGTGGGCTTACATTGAGTCCTGGAACGTTAACACGGAGTCTATCAGAGGCCGACTACTAGTGCCTGGGATTTCGAAAGTACTCAAGTATTGGTCCTGATTCTCTCAACTGTACTTCGTACACATAGAGACAACCCCAGGTATTCGTGTCACACCCGTGACTGCCGCGTTCAAAATCCCTACGAGCCAACTTGAGCCTCCATCTTCCAGGTGCCACTGAATGCATTCGACCAGGGCATTTTTAACATGCCCATCGTTGATAAATTCGCCTTCCTGGGCCAGGTTGTGGCCTCGTCACATTCCGGCAGTACGTTTCTGCCATATCAGGGGGCTTCAAGCATTAAGAACCGAGTACTTCCACACAGCGCTCACTCCATATCAAGGCTCGATATGATCCCTTTGCGTCGAATGGCAAAGTATTACTTGATGAAGGACAAGAGTGGGTTCTTCAGCTGTTACTCCAACCTAGGAATTCCCAATGTAAACATCAGATTCACTGTGTTCAATCCTGCAACTGGAGAAAGTCTCTGCAGGTAAGTGAGCAGTATGCCTCGCCCTGGGATCACGGACAGATGTTGGGTCAAAAAGGGTCGCGTCAGTGTCGGAGGACTTCGCGAACGAAGCGATCGACGACGCGCAGGATGCCTTTCAGTCAGGAGTATGGTCCAAGGCTCCAGCTATTCATCGATCCAAAGTCCTCTCGAAGCTCGCGCGCCTTCTGGAGGAGCGGATACCCCAATTAGCCGTGATTGAAACACTACAGACAGGTCGTACAATTCGTGAGATGAATGCGCAGCTGAGCCGTCTGCCTGAGTGGCTGTGAGTGAGATTGCTACCGCTACGACGCGACGACACAACCTCAGACATGTACTTAGTGACTATTTCGCAGCCATACTTCGGACTCACCAAGGTTTCGTAGCGCCAACACAAGGGAACTTGTTGAACTATGTACAACGCGTGCCGTTGGGAGTTGTCGCGCAAGTCACTGTGAGGATAATGTACACTTGAATCTGTTGTCGTCTTAAATCACTGCTACAGCCATTTAACCATCCGCTTCTTATTGCTATCAAAAAGATTGCACCTGCGTTGGCAGCTGGAAACTCCGTTGTCGTAAAACCATCTGAAGTGTGTACATGTCTCTCTCTGCGTAGGTACTTCCTGCTGACCTTCTGCATAGTTGGTACCAATTACGGTCTTGGAATTTGCAGAAATGACAGCCCAGGCTGGAAGTAAGCTGTTACTCTTTTTTTAATTTCTGTGGGAGCGATAACCGACACGACACTCTCCAGTTCCTGCTGGAGTTCTTACTGTACTTCCTGGAATCGGCGCCACTGTCGGCAAAGCAATCATCAGCCACCCTCATATCCGCAAGATCGATGTCACAGCAAGTACACAGACCACTTTTTTCAAAGTCTTTCCTGATTAACTATCAGGCAAGTAATCAAACGGGTCGGGCTGTGGGTCAAGTAGCAGGGGCAAATATTGCTTCCTTCACGGCAGAACTAGGCGGAAAGGTTTGCGTGTTCATGGTATAACCGGAATGGGTCTTCATTTTGTACACACAGGCACCCATCCTCGTTTTCGACGATGCAGACATTCAGTCAGCAGTCAACGGTGTGGCGTTTTCATCTTTTATTGCTTCGGGACAGACGTGTGTGTCTGGTACAAGGATTATCATCCAGGATAGTGTTTACGACTCATTTATCTCTGCCTTGCTTGAGAAGACAGAGAGCATCAGGAGAAGAATGGGCGACCGTAAGTTGGGCTCCCAAAAATCTCTTTGTGAAGTGTTTTGACATCACAATAGCGATGAATCCCCAATCAACCATGGGCCCAGTCATTTCTGAGCATCATCTCAAGCGGATCGAGGCAATGCTTGGCAGGACGAAAGCTAAGGTCTTCTGTGGTGGACGCAGGCTAACTGGAATATCTCCTTTGGATGGCTTTGACTATACCCAAGGGTCATTCTTGGCACCAACCATTATCGAAGACGTCGAGTCCACGGATGAACTGTGGCAGGAAGAAGTATTTGGTCCTGTCATCGTTGTCCGACGTTTCAAGGTGCGTTCTTCTTTTTTTGAACGAGATCCAGCGATATCCTGATCTTTATTTTGGGCAGGATGTTGAGGAAGGTGTTGAATTAGCTAATAACTGCAAGTATGGGCTCGGTGCAGGCATTTGGACTTCGAATCTTTCCCGAGCACATCGCGTGGCAGCGGATATTCAGACTGGTCTGTGTTGGGTGAATACACATCATAGGAATGACCCGAGTTCTCCTTGGTATGTGACGGCCTGTACATTGAAACGGAACAGCAACTTAAAAAATTTCATTAGGGGTGGGATGAAGGAGAGTGGAATCGGCAGAGAGAATGGCATTGAGGCTTTCGAGTCTTGTAAGAACGTCATTTTCCTGAATAAAGTTATGCATTCTCTCACTCTCTTTTCTTTGTCCCAGATTCTCAAAGCAAGTCGACGATTGTGAACACCTCCACGTTAGAAGAAATGAGGAAGGACGACTGGTTCTCAGATTCAGACACGCCTCGTAGATACGGGTAGCCCACCTCTGTCCATTAGTCCTACATAGCATTGCACAAAGAAAATTACATGGTATGTGATACAATAGGTTCCTAAGATTTCGTGTCGATGTTCGTCATAAAAGTATTGCAGACTTGGGTCTAGATCAAGCTGTCGTCTTAACCGCTTCGTGTGGTATAGGCGTCTGGATGGGCCAATGAGTAAGCTGGACAAGAATTGCACGCAACAGACAGGAACCGACCTCTCCAACTTCCACCGGTGGCTCGTCGATGAAGTCTGGTACTTTGTTCAAATCTGCAAGGTAAGAAGTACCTTCCTCCTCTTCTTCGAGTGCGAGTGCATCGAGTTCTGTTATCAGATCAGCTCGGGACTATTTTCTTAGGTAGAGACTGGACTCGCCAGCTTCAAGATCAGCTTCATCAAGCTCATCTGGAACGGCATAGGAACGACCAAGCGACTCCTGTATCTCGTTTGCCTGTTCTATTAGCTCCTCCATGTCAAAATGCATGCTCTGTACGATGTAATTAGCAGACTGATCGTGGTACGGCACAGATGGAGTCATCAAGTACCTCAATCTTATCAATATCGATCTTTCCGTATTGCTTTCGCATCTCCTTATTCGCAGTCTGCATTGCGTCAACGGTGGCCATTGTATTTCTCAAATTATCAGTCGTCATGGCTGCGGATTCCATATTGAAAGTTTGCTGCGCCAGCTGGGCTATTTGACCCTCGTACAGCTTTTTCTGCCGAAGTGTCCTCAGAGCGCGCTGTTGTACTGCATCCTAAAGTACGTGTCATTAAATGTACAGAATTCGATTAAATATATACACGCCTTTCCTGGACCATTTCGTAACTTTGACAATTGGTCTTTATACCGCGCAAGCTCTGCATCCAGCTTTCTGACCTTGACCTCTATTGAAGCTACACGTGCATCGGTCTGTGATGAGGTCATTATGAGAGATCGCGTTCGAATTGAGATACTAACGGATGCGATCGCATCTTGAAGGGTGGGCTTTGGTTTCTTAGGAGCTGAGGCGCCAAAGAAACGATTCATGGCGAGGCAGAAGGAATGCGGCGCAGTATAGTCGCTGGAAAAGAAGACAGTGGCAACAGAGACAAACAACGCGGCCCAGACGTGTCCATTCTTTGAAGCGCCAAGTTCTCGCAACCATGCCTCAGTCACTACGTAGTCCATCCTCAAGGTCCCCGTCTCCGTCTTTCTCTGAGTCGTCGGGAAATGAAGAAGGCACGTTTTCCCCTGGCAATGCTCTTGGACTCGGGCCTTCGGCTTCCCGACCTGGATCACCCCGCAATCTGGATACCATTCACCTAGAAGACGTAGAATCTGACAGCGTAACATGCCTGTGGGACGAGTGTGGACAAGTGTTCACACATCTCCCGACATGGATCTCGCACATTCATGAAGGTGAGGTCCTTGCTATCGGTCTCTTCGAAAAACTCAATCTTGAGACCCGCAGACCATATCGGTGTCCATAAATCAAATTATACCTGCGAATGGGCAACCTGTACACGACGTGGCCTTCCACAAACCTCTCGCTTTGCTCTCATCTCACACATACGATCTCATACCGGAGAGAAACCTTTCACTTGTATCCTTCCTGGTGAGTCGAGATGTACCCCTTATGATGGACCTAATTATATTCTCCAACCAGAATGCGACAAATCCTTCACTCGTTCTGATGCTCTCGCCAAACATCTACGCCTCCAGCACAATATTGAGCCACCAGCACCAGGTCGCGGCGGCCATCGAAAGCGCAAACGAGGAGCCGATGATCAAGGCTCTGCGACTACATCCACATCTCATGCGCCACCCTCTGGCCCTCCGAATGACAACTCCGGGGCTTTCACCACATTCAAGTTCGAACCCAGTCCATATCCAGACGATGTGAAACCACCAGCCAACAATACAAACGGTCACCGTCGGTCATCTAGTCCTCAACCTCGACTCTCACGACACCGGGCCGGCTCTCCTGACCACGACGGTCTAGATGATGATGACGGCTACAATTCAACGGGATCAGATGTACTTCCTGAGTATCTGCAGAAACAGTATAACCCGGAGACAAAGACCATTCAAGGCCGCTCACCGGCGATGGTCAGGTACCTTTTGATGAAGGCAAAACATCATTATGCGCTTGAACAACATGAGGCTCTCCTTGAGCAGCTGCGTTCAGCAAAGGCCGAGTTACAAGATCAGCGGGAGCGGAAGGACGCTGCTCTTGACCAGCTACTTGGAACTATGTTTGGGTAGGTGGTAGTCGCAAGATATCTTCCTATGCCTGGCTGACATACTATCGTGTAGACCAAGAGCTGAAAAGTTCATGTTACCAGCGCCAGGTATGATGGAAATTTCACCGTATGCATCGGCAATGCCTCCACCTCCACACATGAACGGGAACGGCCGTTGAGTATTCGGGCATTGTATTGTTATAGTTCACTAAGTATGCTAGAGCTTGTTAATTCTTGTGTGTTTGTTCTGGGGCATTATCACAATTCAGGTGCCAAAATTGGGAATAAATGGAAATCAAACTTGAGACAACAATCCATGTTATCGAATTCCAATTCCCAATGATTAATAGACATCCCGAGTCTTTTATCGTAAAGAGGGTATCATGAGAGGAAGCCTCTAATAGCACCGCCAACATTGATGACGTCGATTCTACAAACACGAATCAGTTGCTTGATACCTAAAATCAAGTTAACACTCACAAAAATGTATCATGACCCCATACACCCCCGAGCTCGTAATAGCTGACACTATTGTTCCCCGCCATCCGCATAGCATCCGCAACCTCGCGCTGTTGCTCCACTGTGAATAGGATGTCGCTCTGCACGCCAAGAACAAGTGTTGGTATGTGTGCGAGGGGCTGAAGACCTTTGGCTAGGTCGAGGAGATGCGGTGGTGGGTTAAGCGGTGGTGGATGGGACTTGGAATGCGAAGTTTTGTGGAACGAGTGGGAAGCGCTGGAAGGCAAGTCTGCGTCGAAAGAGGGCGACGACGTGGAAGGAGTCAGTTTGAGCTCTTGCAGAGCGGGGAATGTCATGTCGAAGAGATCCATCGCTTTGGAGATGTAGATGAGTGAGTTGGCGTCATATTTCAGACAGAATTGCTCTCCCTAGTAAATGTCAGGTTGAGATTTTTTTCGCATTTCTAAACAAATAAGATTGTACACATACCTGATGATCGAGGTATGTTTCTATGAGAAAATCGGGACAGAGGGCGGGTATTTGAGTAGTTGAAGGATCTTCCGAGGCAGGACGGGGTCGGACTTGTCGTCCGAAGCGTTGATCCCATTCTGGTCCTGACCGATACGTGATGGTAGCAATTTCTATATACCCAGTGTCAGGATTGCGTATAGAGGACAGTAACACACACGTACGTCTTGCCAGTTTCATGCCGGTATGAGGTGGGAGTGCGTCGTAATAGAATCCATTATTCCAATTGGGGTCTGCCATGAGAACTAGATGGCAAGACAAGTCAAGATTGTATCGTTAATCTATTACAGCAACGACAGACCACTTCTTTGCGCGAAGCGCATGGCCACACTTGAAGGGGTACTGCGCGCTGTTCCACTGATACTAACGATCTTGCCAACACGATCCGGATGTAACCATGCAGTCGCGAGACTCGACATGGCGCCCATAGAGCACCCAACGCTCGCGTAAAGTTTGTCGATCTTAAGATGGTCCAAGAGACACCACTGCGCGCGAACCATGTCGAAAATGGAGAGAATAGGGAACGTAGTGGCATACGGACGTCCGGTCCTCGGATCGATGGACGAAGGACCCGTTGAGCCGTAGCACCCACCAATGACATTCGTACAGATAATGTAGAACTGGTTGGTGTCCAGCGCCTTTCCCGGCCCGATGAATTTCTGCCACCACCCATCTGAGGGGTTCACGGACGTCGATGCAGCGTGCGAGGAGGCAGAAAGACCGGTGTGGAGTAGTATGACATTATCGCGGTTCGGTGAGAGGGTGCCCCAGGTCTCGTAAGCGATGTCGAATGAAGGCAGCGGCTCTGAGTGGTAGACCATGGGTAACGGGTGGGAATGGTGGTAGATCTTGTACGACGCCGGTTTCGGACGCGCATAGGTAGGCTCTGGGCCAGATTCACTCTGGGCAGAAGAAGATGAGGATGCCCGTGAGGTTTCCTTTAGCTTGGACTCCCGGGTTGCGTGGGCCTCGACACAAGGGAAATGGGGCGATCGAGTGGAGAGCGGGCGGAACCTGGCTGCCCTGGAGAGACGAGTAGGAGCATTTCGGAGGATTGGCCTCGAGAGACTGAGGAGCCGAGCGGACATAAGTAATAGTCAAGTTGTAGTTACAGCTTGCTCGCTTAGCAGATTTTCTTGTGATTGCAAGAATGGCGTGATGACCCTAACCCTAGAATAAGTGCTCAACACTAAAATTTGGCCTGATTTTCTCATGATGATCATAGTCTCTTAGCCCTACACAATTCATCATCTCATGATGACCATGGTACTTGATAGAAATTCCATTACGCCATGAACGTGAATCCAAGTCCCTCCCCATCCACCTCCATCACGCTTGTACCCACATTAGTATTCGCCCTATGTGCCTTCCTTGCTCGCTTCGCCTCCTTCTTCAGATTTTTCCTGCTCAATGGATTGCCGCGATCCATACTCCTCAGCACATGCTCATCGGGTGGCGCATCGTACGAAGGGATATCACGCGCCTTGCGCTGGCGTTTCGGTTGCCGCGTCGCATACGCAGGGACAGTCTCGGCACCGACCATCGGCGCATTAGCTGTGTCGGGGGGAGGTGACGGTGACCTCGCACGTTTCAGCGAATTTGTGGGAGTCATTTCAGTGTCGTTAATTGCGTGTGGTCTGAGACTAAGTGTTGGAAATGTATTATCAATTGAGCGTGAAAAGAGCAAGCCTACCCATCGTCGGCCATCATTGAGTCACCACCTTCTTCTGCATCAAAGAACATGTCTCCGTCTTCATCCACCAGGCCATACACGGGCATGTTCTCTGAAAATGCCCCAGCATCGGCGGCACCGAATAGTCCTGCGAGCTCGAAAGGTTTCGAGAATGAGGAGACGATCTGAGCCTGTCCGACGTTCTCAGCGCCTGGGGCAATCACTGGGGCTGTGGATGAGTTGGGGTTTGTAGACACTGGAAATAATTTAGCACCGAATGTAGGTAAAGGATTTGAGTTTGACATACCAACAGAAGGAATGAGCGAAGGATGGATAGCAGGAGGTTCAGAATAGTACGGAATCTTTTGGTTGTTCCAATCCTGTAGCACATGTCGGGCGGCGGAGTTGATATCAGGAGTTCCTCCCTACAAAGATTTAATATGCATCACTTGTAAAAAGTCGAGGTATAAACCTTGAGAAGCCTGCCGCTCGTCATGGCCAGCATTGTCAAAAACTGCAAAGTGGAAGTCCATTCTGGGAGGTTGTATATCTTTTGTATAGTAGTAACAGGTGTCCGTCCCAGAATTTCCTCGACTAGCTTGGTGTCAGAAAAAATGCATAAGAGACCATTACGACCCACGTACCGACGGCTATAGGGTCTTCTACATCTTCCACTCTGACTACGTTCCGTAGTAAAACATTAGACTTGGATTGAGCCTTCCCGCCAACGAAATAATCTTCGTCAAAGACAACTCCAGGCGAGTCGATGATCCGCATCCCGCGCTCCAGTTGAACAGATTGCAAGTCTTTGGTATGTCCTGCCTGTGCTGCAACGGCACATACCTATTGTCATATAAATGTCAGGTAGTCTCGTACGAATATCTCTCGTAAAACCCACTTTACTCCGCTTGAGACTGTTGATCAAACTACTCTTGCCCACATTAGGATAACCTACGACTCCAACAGTGACACTGCCTGCCTTTGGCTTATAAGCTTTCAGTAGTTTAAGTAAAGAAGGGGCGGTTCTCGAGGAGATATTTGTGCGTTGCGAAGAAGTCGAAGACAAGAATGGGAGAGTCGGTGTTGAATGTCGGAGGTGTTTTAACCATTGTTGTGCATTTTCCTTGGGTATTAAATCTAGATGCCCGATAAGTACCATCTCATAAAATTAACATATAAACGCACCAATTTTGTTGAGTACAAATACCAGCTTTTTCCCCTCCATCTCTCGCCGTCGGACCTCTTCCTCAACCAGTCGGCTCCGGCATCCCTCCGGGTCTCGAGCATCGAGGACAAGGATAATGATATCACTCTCATCAATAACCTTGTGGAGGGTCTTGAGGTAATACTTGCGCAGCTGTTCCTTTGTTTTCCCGCCTGGATTAGTCGATGAAGATGGATCCTCGGAATATAGCCCTGAAGCGAGTTCTGCAGCTTGAGCCCGAAGGGCAAGAGTAGACAAGGTTGGTTCTGAAGCCATCATGCTATCTGGATCCGAGTCATGGTTTGTAGGGACCTGAAATGCCACAAGTGAGCGATGTTTCAAATCATGGACATCGCTGCAACGCACCGCGACTGCCTTCTGCTTGCCATGATTCCGTACTCTTTCTTTGAGATCGGGTAGACGAGGAATACCAGGGTCCTTCTTGAGTTCTGAGGATTATGATTTACAAGACACTGCCACGAAGATTTGAAGATGACTGACTTGATTTTAGTTGTATGGTAGGTTTCTTGGACTCTATAGAAGACGACGTCAGCGGCTATGAGCCCAGTGATCGATGAGAATCGTACTTGTTCGTCCCATTGTCATATTAGTTTCGCAGTAAATGAGAGGGGCAGCCAGCTCAAAAATCTCAGTCACGTGCCCTATTCGGTTGACGTGCAACAGGGAATCCTTACATACCGAGTGTCGCGATGTCGGGCAGGGTCGCTGAGTTACGGGGGACCTACTTAGAGGCCCGCATGGACGACCGCAAAGGCTTTTCAAGGACGACCATCTCCGCGCACGACACCGTCTCTTCGGGGACCGACTCGTCGGCATTCCTTGGCTCGGTGTTCAGCCACACGTTGATCGCAACAGCATCCTCGTCATTTCCCGCTAGGAGACACAAGAAACGTGGTAGCCTCTCTGCTCTTATAGGGAATCTCCCAAAGGATGTGAGCATATGACTGCCCTCCAAAATGAATTTCTATCACTCGTGCCTAACACGTGTTGGTCGTGCATTCAGATATCTCTCTTGATTCGTTCTCACAGCTCCTCTCGCCGACCACTCCGTGTCAGTTCCCGTCTAGTCTTCACTTTGTCACCTCTGACCAGATCTCCTCCAGCCAATTCAGGATACCCATGACAGTGCCAGTGACATGCTTCAAGACGAGGAACGGCCGACCAGAAAGACATTCCGCGAGAACAGAGTGCGCATGCTTAATTTCCCGGCAGACTTATCTATGAATTCACGCCTGATCTTCTTCGCGCAGTTATACCGTTTCATCACGCGATCACTTACGCGCTCTAGATCGCGCTCGCGTTCCCGAACAGGCCGTGATACTCCTCCGCCCATAGACCCTAACGAACCTGTTCCAAATATTCGTCCTTCGCAAAACGGTCGCGCACGAATAGATAGCATGGGGCAGTCAGGGCCCTCCAAGCCAATCACACGCATTCCATCGCGCCCACTATCATCTACGACCACTGCAACCAATACCACCATCACTCCAACCACTCCTCGCGCCAAGAAACGACCACCATCTGCAATTCCCGTTCCAAAAGACTCGACACCAAGGCCTCCAACAGCAAAAGCCCCCTCCCCGCGCAAAAAGCTGCACACCATCTTCGGGATCCCCCTGTCCAGCGCTCAAAAGTCATCCTTTACTCCTCCAAGTCATAGTGATACAAGACCTTCTCCAGACCTAGCTCCACCTATATCAGGGCGCGACGAGTTTGAAGACGACGATCCCACTCCAAGAGCCCTCAAATATTTTCCTCAATCTCGCTACCGATCAGAAAGCCCGAGTCCAGCAGGACAGCAAAAGCTATGCCACAATCCTGGTAACAATAGTGCTGGAACATTAGTATCAGGTTCATCGAGACTGCCAAGGTTCTTAAACCACGGAGAACAGAAAACGCCTCCACTGCCTTCAACAGACGTTGTATCCACTCCAATAAGGAGGCCCTCGACCTCCTCGCATCGCCGTGGTAATAGTGCAAGCACTAGCGCCAGCAACCGCTCCTCACCATCTTCTGCACCAGACACTACCCCAGCGAAGCCTAAAGCCGCCGATTCGATGGCATTACCGCTGATACCCGTGCCACGCATTGCATATACACCGCCGACTCCGCAACAGGAGCGGTCAGGGCTGCCAGGCCCTGCTCCCGAACTTACCAAGTCTTCGTCACTCGGACGTAGCTCTCGGAAAAATTCGGCTGACTCTAGTCATGGAACGGGGGGTGAAGATGGTCTGGGCGACCTGAACGGTCACGCCAGGGTGAAGATGGGTCATACACGTGGGCACTCGCGTAGGTCAACGAAACATGGGAGTTTTGATTTTGAGCGGCCTGGATGGCGTGCATCAATGCAGCGAACTGTAAGTGGGGCGACTACGGGTTCTGGAACAAGCACGACGGGAAATAACTGGGGCCGAGGCCTTGACGGTATCAGGGAGAGTGCAATGGGGCCTGGGTTAGCTGGTGTTGGGACGTTGCAAAGAGATGTGTCGTTGAGGAGAGGAAAGGAAAGAGAAGAGATGTTGAACCGTATGAGGGAAGAGGAGCGGCGAAAACGTCGAGCTGAGATTCAATGCAAAGAGAAAACCGCAACCCAAGAGTTCGGAGTGCTTCCTACAAAGAGTCAAACTTTACAGACTCCTGCTGCGCGCGCGTTATCGTCCGAAGACCCCCATGCAACTGTATCAGGGAAATCCTCAAGTTGGGGTAAGAAGCATGGGACTCTTTTGGGGAAAGCCAATGTCACTACTCTTGGTGCATCTCTTGGGCCTTTTGCCTTTGAACCACCTGTTCCCTCACCGACCTGGAGTACCACAAGCGCAGGAAATGTGCCTAGTAATGGCAAAGACACGCCACTTACTATCTCATGGGCTGAACAGAATGGCCGAGATAAACTTCGGATAAAGGCAGACATGGAGCGTGATAAGGAGAGATGGTTGGATAGGGAGAAGGAAAGGCGTTCACATAGTGCTCAGCGAGGCGACCGTGCACCCGTACTGGTCCCTGTTACAAGTGCTACCATGGGTCATCGATCAGGTATGAAAGGACGTTCTTTGGACCTTGGGCTTGGGCTTTCCTGGGCTCCTTCGAGTGTTAGAGAAGATGCTTTACTCCCTTCTTCTGTTCTCCTAAGTCGATCTATGAGTGGCTCGTCTTTCCTCCATCCGCGTTCTGTAGGAAAGTCTGTTTCGGGGTCGGCTAACGGCCATAGTACGATTGAGGAAAGTCCTGTGCTTGCGAGCGAAGTTGCGAAAGTGTTTAAGACTACTCTTGATGAGATGGGGTATAAAACTTTCAAACGATGTAAGCGTTGCTGAACCCCTTATCCTTGAGATGATTGATTGACCGCTGAACGCTCTTTTTAGATGTCGATCGCTTTGACGCACACGAAATCCCTTTCGATGGCCCAACCGGCATCGTTACTCGCGTTGAAAAATTGCTGGCGTCCGCACCTAATCTCAACAAAGAAGACAGAGGGCAACTATTGGAGAACTTCATCCGCGTTGTTCTTCAACATACATAGCCCTTGGTTGAGTCATCGTAAAGTCCCCCATGTCGTAGGTGCTCATACTTTCATCTGCAACAGATCAAATATCCTCTTCAGAACTTCGAAGTTCTTCTCTTTGGTCTTTTTTGCTTCTCCATCTATT
The DNA here is from genome assembly GCA_017657335.1 of Termitomyces titanicus. NCBI lineage: Eukaryota > Fungi > Basidiomycota > Agaricomycetes > Agaricales > Lyophyllaceae > Termitomyces > Termitomyces titanicus. The sequence goes on along the minus strand of JAGGAX010000045.1, from coordinate 12,702 downwards.
TTGGGCTCATTCATGTCATTTACCATATCTGTAAGCTAACATCCCCACCTTCATGTCTTGATATCCGTTTACACGCATTCACGTATTCATTTGACGACACACTTCACGCTCTACGCCCATCTTTGCAACGCTATCTAGTACCCACTTATGTTCTTCATTGCACTCACGCTTAGTGTTTTTAATGCTTACATGTACCACAATTATCGTTAGGATAATTAATGCATGCCATACACTGTGATTGATATACATATGTAGAAAGTTACCAAGAATATGAAAGAGAAGAGATCTAAGAAACCTATGTATGTTCCTGTTTAAGTCGCTGGCCTTAGCGCCCGCAGCCGTTGAGCTAGTTTGTCATCCTCCTCGCCAATTGAGTCCTTCACAGCGAACTCAGTCACCAGGTCGACATCCTTCGCGGCGAGATCATGCTGGAGCTCAATATTGGCCTCCTCCGCCGTTTGCCGTAAGAGCAGGTCTATTTGATCTTGTGGCGTTGCGGTAGCAGTTGTAGAAGACATAGCGTCCTCCATATATGAAGTCTGAACATCGAGATCAGCGAATTGAGACTCAAACTTGTCCATCACAATAGAGATCTTCATTATCGAGTGAGAAATCAGCGCCAATGGTGCTAGAATGTCTGCGCACCCGTTCTAGATTCATGCTATCCATCGCTTTGTCCATGCCCTTCACTACAGAAGACATGTTGCCTGTAATCTGGCGCATCGTAACCGCAGTCTCCACTCGACTCGCAACTGCATCTATACGACTTGATAGTCGCAAGAGATTCAAAGCCTCGGTCTTCTTCCGTATCGCATTGGAGGCATATATCCGTGCTCCGTCGTTGTTTCCCTGTTGTAATGCCTTGGTGCGCAAATCAGCTGATGTTCATCAAATCGTTTGAACTCCCAATACCTTCTTAACACGAGCCTTTTCTGCATTCTCGTCCTTTTGCGCCTTCTTCGCTTGCTTGTTCAGGCTCTTTGCAGTGAACTATTGAATGGGTTATCAGTTACCCACTTGTTGTTGTAAACGCGGACGATGCCCCATACCTTCAATTGAAAGAGAGTTTCTGCTCAATTTTAGTGAATATCAGGAAAGGTTGAGGGCCCATACACTCACTCTCGAGATTGCTCATGATGGACGAAGCTACGACGATCGGGGCGCGGCAATGCCTCGTTAAGGCATTCCACGTGATATTTACTGCACGTGCGCGACGCGATATTGGCAGCGCAAGGGAACTTCGTGTAAGGTACCACCCACCATCAACTTGCCGGCGAGGGACAGACCCATCGATGGGGCTTTTGACCTATGTTAGGTGCCTAACATGACTCTATCTTCTCTCTCGATCATTGAGCCTCCTACAGTTATGTCGCTGTTTTGGGCGCCTTTGCTTTAGTCACACTCTCCCTTGGTATGCCTCGAGAATCCTTTAATGCTAGTGATAGACTGAATTGTCTCCAGCTAGTGGTTTGCTGTATGTATCAGAACTCATTGAAGAGCACAGTTGCGCGGCAAAAACGTATGGACAAAGAGGTATATACGTGAGTACCTTGACTGGCTTGGTGATGACCACAATTCATTTTGTAACTTCATAATAGGCCATAATCGCGCTCCATTTCCTCTTGTACTTCTCAGAGTCTCTCCCCTTTGCTCAGACGGCATTTTCGATAACCTGTCATGTCGTCTACCTCCAAAACTTCTCACCATCATGGCCGTTGATTTCCTTGACATCCACATCTTTCCTCGCCTCATGCGTTTTCGTTGTTACTGACCATTTCCTATGGTTCTTCTACTTTGCTCGCATAACTCAGGAAGCGAGACACAAACGTAGCTATGGAGGGCCTTACACTAAGGTCCCTAGCTTTACCGAGATCGCGTCATTTTTTGGAATTTGCGTCTGGCTAGCACCCTTATTTCTTTTCCTCAGTCTGAGTGCGAATGATAACGCACTCCCAGTTTCTGCAGGTACTGTCATACTTTTCCCCTAAAGAAATTGGCGCCGATCGCTTCACATGTTTAGCGGAACCAGGATCTCCCACAAACGGTTCTTCATCGATGCGCTTGGCCCAAACTCGAGTGTCATTGTTCCGCTCACTTTTCTCCTTGGATAGTCTTCCTCTCTTACGATCAAAAAGAGGACAAAGAACTGAAGGTCTTCTTGCATCTCACTCTCCCAACTCCCAATCACCATTGATTCCACCTCCATCTCCGACAACTCCGACAACTTCTCGTAACAATCCGATACCACCTCCACCACGCTCTCCGAGCCTTGCAAGAACGCAGGAAATGGATAGATTGCTATCCCCCAGCTCGAATTTCGCACTCAATAACCCTCCCCGGCGATTGATACCCGTACGTAGACAAACGGGAAATACTGAGCCATCGGGTCTTGGGCTTAAGGGATCATCTAGTTCTTCGGTTTTTAATCAGGATAGTTGAGATAAGCCTTGTGTATGTAATAGAGCCACAAGCGTTTCCGATATAGTGTTGCAGATGAGTGGCAGTGGCAAACATGTGAGACGAATTGCGTTGTACAGCCACCGTTTCCCTTTTGGTTTAGACACATAATGTACCTCTATCTTGGCCACAGTCCTCGAGTTTTATATCTCATAACAAGTTCGCACGACGAGCGGCTCGGTAGACCACAGCGGGCGCTCGTCTTTCGTGCAGGGGACTCTCCTTCTCAGACTGTTGTTGAATTTCTCCCAAAAGATGAGATTGATCTCACCAACACTGTCCGTCTAACGAGCAGAGTAATCAAAGGATGTCTTGGGCTCATTTCTGTCGAAGGAGGTGCGTTTGCCCCTACAAACGATTACATTCAGTGATGTTGAATAACTCCCAGATATATTTCTGGCATTGGTCACAAGCGCAACTGAAGTAGGGAACACACGACCATCGGGATCAAAACCTGAATCTGTTGCCAAAATTCATGAGGTTTCCTTCTTTTCATTGACTTCTTCCACATGGGATGAGCTCCAACCCTCTCCAGAAGGGTCGTTGGGACCAGACGGAGTTGAAGGGCTTCAAAATAGGGATTATGCGCATACATCAACCCCACCACCGGTCTTTGAACACCCGTGCCTGCCATTGGCAAAAATTATTTCTTCTGGGTCGTTCTACTATGCTTTAGAATCACCATGGGATCTCTCGTCCAGACTTGCAGTTCGGCTGGTGAGAGACACATCGTCGGGAGACGTCGGCGCTTTCGATGAACGTTTCGTCTGGAATGAATACATCGTTAGAAGTCTTCTCGACTTTAGGGATAGGCTAGACCCTAGTGAGCGGAGGGATTTGGATCGTTGTCAATTCATCGTACGTGACCTCACACCCATCTTTCGCTGTCAATTGATCGACACTCAGGTCCTCGCAATCCAAGGTTATGTTGGGGTTTTCACGATGTCTTTACCTGTTCCACCTACCAATGGTGCACCGACAATTGCCACCTTGTCATTAATATCCCGGCTTGGATGGAAACGGGCTGGAACTCGATTCAATACTAGAGGTGTTGACGATGACGGCAATACAGCCAATTTTGTTGAGGTATGCCTTTATCTTCGATCGAAACTCTTCGTTTCTCAGATCGGATGCTGTCAGACCGAGACGGTCTTCAGTACAGATCAACACTGCGTGAGTTATGTACAAGTTCGAGGAAGTGTCCCTTGTATGTACCTCACTCTGAATATATATCTTCATTCCATTCAGTCATCCATCCCTTTTGTAGTATTTTGGGAACAACAAGGGCTACAGACATTTGGCCAGCGTATACAAATTACGCGTCCTCAAGCATCACAACCTGCATTTGAACGCCACTTCTCGCAATTAATGGATGAATATGGTGCTGTACATGCTATTAATCTTCTTGGGTCGAAGGAAAATGAACAATCACTTACGACTGCATATGGACGACACCTTCAAACTGCTTGTGGGGCCATCGGTGATGATCTTAGCATTACTCACTTCGACTTTCATAGCGTGGTCAAAACTGGTGGTCATGATGGTGTAATACGAGATCTGAGGTAGGCTTTACCTTGCCAATCGCATTGAGTTACACTAGTTCGACGAAATGACAGGCACCTAGAAGCCATTGTTGACCATGTGGATAAATTCGGCTTTACGATGTGTAGCGCACATTCTGACGAGATCATTACGGACCAAAAAGGGGTATTTAGAACAAATTGTCTCGACTGGCGAGTGCTTTCTAATATATAATTTTTCTTTACTCAAATTCGTCACAGCCTAGATCGTACAAATTTTGTGCAGGACATTCTTTCTCGTACAACATTAGAACAGTATCTTCTCCTTGTCTATCGCGAATGGATGATGTCAAATACACTCTGGTCGTATCATCGCGAGCTTTGGGCTGAAAATGGAGATGCCCTATCGAAGATATATGCTGGTACTGGTGCTCTCAATACAAGCTTTACTCGAAGCGGGAAGCGTACTTTGGCAGGTCCGTAAATGCAAGCAAATGTGCCTTATTATACTTATGTCACATGCATTCCTGCAGGCGTATTGTCCGATGCAACGAAAAGTGTTTCTCGCGCCTACATCAACAACTTCCAGGACAAGGGGAAGCAGGTCGCAATCGACATGTTCTTGGTCTGCTTAAATTCCACCGACAAAGTACTTACGTTTTCTGATATCCGTCGTAGGGTAATCTTAGCAATCAACGTCCTGTAACGATATTTGATCCGGTTCACGACTCCATCCGAGCCGCTCTCGAGCAAAGGTAGAAACTCCTACGAACCTCTGCTTTCTTGAAATGACAATCGCCTTACTTGTATTAGACTATCGGAATATTCCGCGACAAAGCAAGTCACCATCTTCACAGGTACATGGAACTTAAATGGACGGGTAAGTCAGCCGTTTTGTAGTCAGGAGCTTGTCCTTAAGTATCGGTTGCTTCAGTCACCATCTGAGTCGCTTCTACCATGGTTATTTCCGCGGGAAAGTAAGGTTGCTTGATCCTTCTCCTTTCTGCCTTTTTGATCTTTTTCGGTCCACAGGAACCGATGAGTGTGTTGCCATAGTCATTGACTCCGCTGCTTTTCTTATCGTCTGCCAGCCCAGACATATTTGCGATAGGATTCCAGGAGATTGTCCCTCTTACAGCTCAGCAAATACTTCAAACTGACCCGGACAAGCGGTGGGTACTTATCTTCTGCAGGAAAGCTGATTCTAACATCAAGGCCGCAGGAAAATATGGGAGAAACAAATCTTTGAGACGCTTGACCGCCGTCCAAACAAAAAGTGCAATTATGTGTTGCTGCGAAGTGAACAGGTATCTAGACTTTTGATGGATGCGACATTATCTGACCCATATGTTGAGCTTGTTGGAACCGCCCTGATCATTTTAGTGAAGAGTGAACTATTGTCCGTTATTCGAAATGTTGAGGCGACAACACGCAAAGTATGTCTTTTAAGTCTCGGTAACATCTCTGCTAAGATAAGTCAGACTGGTTTACGGGGAATGTCAGGAAACAAAGGCGCAGTGGGAATCCGCCTGGAATACCATGATACGAGTTTCTGTTTCCTTACTGCGCATCTTGCCGCCGGTCATTCCAACGTTGAAGAACGAAATGCAGACTACCAAACAATCGCACATGGGCTACACTTCCTCAGAGGGAAAACAATCTTAAGCCACGAGTAAATTCACAAGTTTTGTCTTCATAGTTCTGTTTTTAATCATCACCACACAGCAATGTCATTTGGCTTGGAGATATGAACTACCGTATCGACATGGAATACTTTACCGTCAGAGGTTTGGTAGAGAGGGATGATCTTGATGCCCTGCTTGCAGCTGATCAGGTGCGACCTTTTTAGAAGAATTAGTATACTCGTTGAACAGTGAATTCTAGCTAAAGCAAGTCATGGACGAAGGCGCGGCTTTTCCCGGCTACACTGAAGGACCGATTCTCTTTCGTCCGACATATCGCTATGATCTGGGAACAGATGTATACGACACGAGCGAGAAGTTGCGTATACCAGCATGGACGGGTGAGTCTCTCCCACTTTACTGGGCTCTAGAACCATCCTTAAATATCCTCAGATCGCATATTGTATCGCGGTGCCCAGCTGGATCTATCTGTTTACTCAAGGGTTGAATTGCGAGGTTCAGATCACAAACCGGGTATGACTATACTGCCGTACACTGGATGTCGTACTGAGAATATTTTGACCAGTGTTTGGACTTTTCCGGGCGGAAGTTCGAATCATTGACTCGGTGAAAAAGCTTGCTTTGTCGCGATTGCTATTCACTAGCATATCTTCCACTGTGTCCGGTGAACAATCTGATAAACAACTGAACGAGAAGTTGGCCGCTCTCGTGTTTCCATCCGATATCGCAGAATGTATGGATTTATCACTTCCTTCCCGGTACTTGTTGATTACGATACTCATGATTCACATTGTTGTGTAGTTCCTCCACCCAGTTCTGATGATTTTGCGTGGTGGGACGGTCCAGGTGGGATGTCTCGTTATCCTGATGAATCATCATTCCAATTTTTTTTTCTAGATTGTCCAGGTGGTGTCTTACCTATCCAGGAATTCTATCGTTTGCCTGCTCGTCGGAAGACGAACCCCTTTAACTCGCCCGATGATTCACCCCTTTCGTCCTCACCTACCTCCTCCGACGAAGAGCTTTACACAGATGCGTTATCTCTCCCTACTCCCATGGCGCCAACACAAGCTCAGCGAAAGCCCCCGCCTCCACCACCACCCCCTCGATCGACAAAGCCTATCACTTCGTCCTCATGAACGACCCTATGTGAAGTTCCGCTCTTCACATCCATCACTAGAGCCTTTTTCACTTTTCACATGTAAAGATCATATACAACTCGTAAGTAGAACATGGACTCGACGCAGAGTACCACTTTGTACAAGTATACATTAATTTACTTAAATCAAACCCTGCTTTTTGAGGTCTTCATAGGTCTTGCGGTTATAAACATTGCCCTCATCATCTTCCAACTCTTCCATTGTTTCTTGCTCAAAGATTTCGTGCCGACCCTCTTGCTTGAGTTTCTCAGCAACTAAGAAAAACTTGTCTCAAACAATGGCAAAAAACGTTAGGATAGTTGACGTACGTGCGAGGGCGTCTTCTATACGGGTTATCTCGTGGAAGTGCTTGGTGTTAGGCAGACCTAGAGCACGCATACCGAAAGCGTGTCTCGATTCCTGTAACAATGTCACTTAAAATTGAATTATCCTCGCAAAAGCTTTGATCAACGCACCTGGAAGTGTCGATCAAAGTTTTTCCTGTATAGAAAGGTTACGTGAGCCAAAAATACGAAACAGAACAGAAAAATGACTCACCTTCCCATGTAAACATGGTCAGAACAAATCTCGCAACGATACTCCACACCAAGACCGTGCAGCTTGTAAAGCCAATATGGAATAGGTTTGCCGTCCCATCCGAGGGGTAACTTGAGAGGGTTGTAAATGCGCTCCTCCTCCTCCTCCTCCTCCTCTTCTGGACCATTTGTAGCCGCGGGAGGCGGAGGTGGCGGCTTAGCTTGATCCAGTAACTCTTGTTCACGTTCCCTGGCTGTGAGGGAGAACCTTCGCTCCACGTTTGATTTGGTATCATTAATCGTTGAAGTGATGGATACAATAAGTGAGGTCACGAGATGAGTGAGCCTCGCAGAGTTTCTGATACGTGCTGAAATGGAGGACTTCGTAATGGTGGGGGTAGTAGGAGTGGGAGTGCCATTGGGATCCGGAGGTGGAGCCCCAGAAGCGTCTTGTTTAGCAGCAGCCTTTACGTGCTTTTTAGATGTCAAATGAGCATCATAGACAGTTTGCTTGGAGTATTGTTTTTGACCTTCCATTGATTGCAAGTCGTAAATTGATTATTGCGATAATTGAAAGAAGGTACGTACACGCTGCACACCATATCCCTGCTGAACCGTTACCATTGGCAGAAGCTTGAGGCTTACTCTCCTCCCACCCTGATATCTCCTGTACTTCCCAGTGTTTGTTGAAGTCGGCTTCAGCTTCTTGCTGTTGAGTATCAACATCGACAAGGGGCTGTGTCCGTTTTGTGAAGGATAGAAGATACATATAAAGGTTTTGGATGTAGCTGTATAGCTTCTTTGTGAGCTAAGGATTAATGAAGAGGTAAATTGAATGACGCACGTTTCATAGTCCTTGGAAAAGCGCGTCTCTTTCGGCAAGTCATCGTGAACCGGGCCAGATTGAGCAACCAGCAAGAGGTCAAGATATTGCAGGTATCCAGGTCGTTTTCCAATATTTTTCAGATTAGAATACGCTGTGTGGTGCGCATACAAATCAATGTATTTTCCATAGCCCTCTTCTCCAGAAAATAGCAATGAGACAGCTGAGTAAAGACTACCGTCAATGTTTGAACGCGATAGACAACTAGGTCACGCACGGTCCTCCTCCTCATAATCTTCCTCCTCTTGATTGGGTTCATCAAGGAGGGCTGCAATCTCGAGGTCAAAGCCTCCTGGGACAGAATCAGGATACTTGGCGTGGTGCTCTTGGATTTTCACCAACCGCGAGTAAAATTCCGAAAGGTCGTTCGCCTGCGCTGGTGCAGAAAGCGATTCAACTTCTGCCTTCCTCGTGTCCTCGTCCTGGTAAAGAGAATTCAATGTCAAAACACGAGACTGAATACGGTCAAGTATTTGGGAGGCTTTGTGTTCTATCTGAAGTCTCGCCTCATGAGATGGCTGGTTGCGGGAGAGCAGCGAAGACAGTCCGCGCTCGAAACGCTCGAGTTCCTCGTGGTTCTGACGCTGTAGTTCGATGATCGAGTCCATGGTTGTTGCTCAAGAGTTTTGCCAGTCGAACGACAAGGATCTTGGAATTCAAACTCCGACACTCTCAAACCAACCACCTCAAAAATGGCTGGCATCAACCCAGGAGACGATGTAAGAGCCCTCCGCTCCTTGACTGAGCTGTTGACTAATATATGATCGTCTGTTCGCCATAGAAACTCGTCTTTGAGTCGTCTGAAGCTGTATCCGTGGTTTCAACTTTTGATGACCTCAATTTAAAGGAGGATTTGTTACGAGGAATCTATGCCTACAGTACGTTTTGAAGTCATTGATTAGAGCTTGCTTCTCTAATCATCTCATGCACAGACTTTGAAAAACCCTCTGCTATCCAGCAGCGAGCCATTCTACCGATCACACAAGGTCGCGATGTCATTGCGCAAGCGCAATCCGGTACCGGTAAAACGGCCACCTTTTCTATCTCTATCCTCCAATCCATCGATGTTACGGTCCGAGAAACTCAGGCGCTCGTATTGTCCCCAACTCGCGAACTTGCGACGCAAATTCAGTCCGTCGTCCTTGCTTTGGGAGATTACATGAATGTGCAATGTCACGCGTGTATTGGCGGTACTTCCATCGGCGAAGATATTCGAAAACTTGAGTACGGTCAACATGTTGTCTCGGGTACACCTGGGCGTGTTTTCGACATGATTCGGAGGAGAAGCTTGCGTACGCGAAACATCAAAATGCTCGTTCTTGACGAGGCGGACGAGTTGTTGAACAAGGGCTTCAAGGACCAGATATACGATGTGTACCGGTACCTTCCTCCCGCAACTCAGGTTGTCCTTCTGAGCGCCACTCTGCCATATGATGTTTTGGAGATGACGACGAAGTTCATGACCGATCCCATTCGGATCCTCGTCAAGCGTGATGAGTTGACGTTGGAGGGTATCAAGCAATTCTTCGTTGCTGTGGAGAAGGAGGATTGGAAGTTCGACACACTCTGTGATTTGTATGATACGCTCACAATCACACAAGCTGTCATCTTTTGCAACACCCGGCGAAAGGTACGACGAGGTGATCCATTCTTATGGTCTTTATCTGACATTCTCTCCCACTGTAGGTGGACTGGCTAACAGAAAAGATGCGCGCGTCCAACTTCACAGTTTCGTCAATGCACGGCGAAATGGTGCAAAAAGAGCGTGACGCGATCATGGCAGAGTTCCGTGGCGGAACTTCGTGAGTTCTCTACTTGTTCAGTTCTCAGCTTCTAACAGCAATTCAAGACGCGTTCTTATCACGACCGACGTTTGGGCACGTGGAATCGACGTACAGCAAGTCTCTCTCGTCATCAATTATGACCTGCCTGCGTTCGTTCGTTTTTTCATGTTTTGTGTTCCCTTTAAGAGAGCACTTCTTTAGGAATCGTGAAAACTATATTCATCGCATTGGTCGGTCAGGTCGTTTCGGAAGGAAGGGTGTTGCTATCAACGTACGTCTGAATCCTCCTTTCATATGAAAGAATTTTGCTCAGGAGTTGTTCAGTTTGTGACTGTCGATGATGTTCGTATCCTCCGTGATATCGGTGAGTTTTGGTTTCACCCTTGGCGTGAGTCAGAGCTGATCGCGAAATTCAATTGAACAGAACAATTCTACAGCACACAAATTGTATCGTCTAAATTTTTGTCGGGCCGTTTTTTTTGCTAACAGCCATTTGTAGGATGAAATGCCCGTCAACGCTGCTGAATTGATTTAAAGTGGGACCCGCTTGTCGTTTATTTTGTAGAACGTATATTTCGTGTAGTTTATACTCTATTGTGCTTGAAATTTTCTGATGATGACCCACTACCGACTACCGGAGGTCCGGCTGTGTACCGGAAACCTTGACTTGCGTTTTTCTCGCCGCAAGTAAATTGAGAATTGAGCTCATATTTCACTTGTTTTCACCGAACTCGCGCACACAGGATCTACACCATCAAGCTTAATGTATATATGCCTTACACTTGATATATATTTTTTTTCGTGAAGTCCGGAACTCCGAAAGTAATTTCACTGCCACATGCGATACTCGCGGCTTCTCCGATCAGATGGAGCGGAGTTAGAAGTGTTCCGGTGCTACCCGAAGTCCTTTTCAGGGCAAGATTTTTTGCGATCCTGTTCTCTACCATCTACCTTTCTTCCAAACCTCCACTCATCCTCATCCTCGTCCACAATGGCCGAAGTTAAAAAGGTGAAGTCGCCTCAGGATTTCGCCAGTGTGTATTGCTCCATCGTCTCCGCGCTCTAAACCATTCTAAATGTGATACGTGTAACAGTCGATTTCCTGATGGGCGGTGTGTCCGCTGTACGTATATTGCCCTTGTAACCTTCAGTCACACCTTATATTCATTTCTTTCCGTGTAGGCCGTCGCCAAAACATCTGCTGCACCCATTGAGCGCATCAAGCTCTTGGTCCAGAACCAGGATGAGATGGTTTGTTATACCTTTTTGATGCTAATTTCAGATTTTTTGACGTGTCGTGTCCTGTACAGATCAAGCAGGGCCGTCTTGCTAGCCCTTACAAGGGTATTGGGGATGCGTTCACTCGCACATACCGGGAGGAGGGTCTCGTCTCCCTTTGGAGAGGAAACACTGCCAACGTTATTCGTTACTTCCCTACCCAAGCTCTGAACTTCGCCTTCAGTGCGTATCCACTTCCCATCGTGTGCTAGCTTCGGTGCTCATGTTTTACAGAGGACTACTTCAAGTCGTTGTTCGGTTTCAAGAAGAACGAGGGTTACTGGAAGTGGTTCGCTGGAAACGTCGCTTCCGGTGGTGCTGCTGGTGCTTCTTCTCTCCTCTTCGTCTATTCTCTCGACTATGCTCGTACGCGTTTGGCCAACGACGCCAAGTCCGCCAAGTCTGGAGGAGCTCGTCAATTCAACGGCCTCGTCGATGTCTACAAGAAAACTCTTGCTTCTGATGGTATTGCCGGTCTCTACCGTGGATTTGTTCCCTCCGTTGTTGGTATCATTGTCTACCGTGGTCTTTACTTTGGTGTCTATGATTCGCTCAGTGCGTATACCTTTCCCTTGCTCTAATCAATCGAATCAAGGAGCTTACTTGTGATACAGAGCCCGTCGTCCTTGTTGGTGCTCTTGAGGGCTCCTTCTTGGGCTCTTTCCTTCTCGGCTGGGGTGTTACCATTGGTGCTGGCCTTGCTTCATATCCTCTCGATACCATTCGGTATGATGGTTCCTTTGATTGGACTTTGTCATGATGTTTAACGGTCTTTTTAGTCGTCGCATGATGATGACCTCTGGCTCGGGTGTCAACTACAAGTCCATGTTCGACGCTGGCTCGCAGATCATTGCTAAGGAGGGTACCAAGTCGCTCTTCAAGGGTGCCGGTGCTAACATCCTTCGTGGTGTTGCTGGTGCCGGTGTGTTGTCCCTCTATGACAAGCTCCAGCAAGTCCTGTTCGGCAAGGTTTACTCTGGTGGTATGTCCCTTGTTCTGTCAGTTTTAAGTCCATGTGCTTACTCTTCACTAGGATCTGGTTAAACGTCTTACTTAGTATAGCCCCCTTGTTAGACTTTCATTTTTACTACCATCATTCTGTGATGGGTATGGCTACTCTATACCCTTATAAATATGGCTTATTAGAAAACAATATATAAGTCAAAACCACGCAAAATCATTGGATCCTTTTCCTATTTCAAATTCCAGGTTCGCGGAGTTAGGTTTTCTATACGCAAACATGCACTGATTGTATGTCCTTCATCCTTCGAACTACTAGCGAGTCGGGAGAGATTCCGTCTCGTATTGGCAGAGGCAGATTCCCAACTGGCGCAAACTTGGGACAGAAAGCAACCTGATCTGTTGTTGAGATCTCTGGTATCTTCCAAAAAGGCCGCCCGAGCACTTGCTCGATATGTTCATGATGTTTTCTTGATATTTGACAATGTCCCTATTTTCTGTC
>JAGGAX010000044.1:0-42343 GCA_017657335.1 Termitomyces titanicus | reverse complement strand
TCAACGTCCTTGATCTCTGTCATTCAGCCAGACTCTCATCCCTCCCACGCTTATACTCCACATGGACCTTCCTTGTCGACAACCGCGAGTCCCTCAATAGAACATCATACAAGATTGGCTGCCGAACTCGCCTGTAAACGCGCTCGAGAAACCCTTCCAGACAAGCCATTAAAGAAGCCGAGGAAACAACGTACCTGCCGAAAGTGTGCTCTCGAGAAGTGTCCTGGAAGCAGTGCAGTGAGATTGTGTAGAAATAAGTGCAGGGACTGTGATAAGGTAGATTGTCAAGGACGGAACCCTGACCGCCCAACGAAACCATGTCATCTTGCGTGGGACTAGAAATAATAGTGCTTTCCTACTGCTTTGAATATTTTTTATTTTTATTTTTTATTTTTTGTTTTATTTGTCCACCCCAATCGGTATCGAGCCGTTGTTTCAGTCTGAATTCACATTACTGTAAACTTGAAGCCATTTCTTCCTCTTGACTCGGCCACTATAGTGGCGATCAACGGCTGGAGCATGCCCTGTATAACTGTTTGCTAATGTACGTCGTAGGTCTTGGGTTCTTACCTGTCGAGGTGACTATTTTTGTCTCGCGTCACCGATTCAAAACTGAACAATTGCCATCAGCTACTCTATGAGGTCCAACTTTATGCACTGTCCGAATATCTTCCCATCACTTCACGACATATACACGCAATCTTTCAATCATCACCCGCTTCGTTTCGTTCTCAATATCTATTAGGCCGAGCCTATGCGCGGGGGCCACAGGACATGGCCTCAATTTTCACAAAAATCCTTCGATACCCGATGTGCACTAAAGAGGTAGTGGAACAGTCGCTCCCATTACTTGTTGAAGGAGGCTCCGACGTTAATGCGTCAAGATTTGACATACCGAGACGATTGTTTCGGTCACTGGCTCCGAGAACCGGATCCTGGAATGAACAAGCTCCACCGATGCCGTTCCTCCACTATTTATTCGCCTCTCCCGGGATTCCAAAGCCCAACGTCAATTCATACGATGGATATGCCTTGACGAAAGCCGTCCATGCAAAATTTATACCCCTCATCAAATTCTTGCTCGAACACGGCGCCGAACCACATTGCAAAAATTTCCTCGCCATCTTTGTCGCCATACGACAGAGAGACTTAACTCTTGTTAAATTATTGATTGAGCCAGATGATTCCCCTTATACGGATCGTTTAGGAACGGGCAAGCGGAAGAGGCGCAAACTGGAGGATAGGGTGACTGTCAACACAGCGATGCTGAAGGCAGCAGTTAAATGCGATGCGAGAGACATCGTCGACTATCTGGCGAGGGAGAAGGGATGCGTTCCCGATATGCAGACATTGCATATGATGACGAAGTAGGTATACGTATACGGCATTAACTCATGAATTTACCTTGGTTCCAGTGTTTCCTTAGATTGTCGAGAAAGCACAACCCGTATAAGCTTAACAAGTCATTGTCCGCATTCCATCTCGTGGATATCCTGTGAATGAGTTGTCCCCACTCTGCAGCACCTCTACACTACATGGAAAGCCCATGGCGTATCCAAGGCATTTTCCACCAGCTGCTGGGTTCGGCCTCCAAAAAGCAGGCGCTGGCCTATCTCTTTCTGGCTTTCTCCTTCGTCTCCTTTTCGACAACGTCGAAGGTTTTGGCGCGAGTTCAATGACTGGACAGCTTGAGGTCGCCACCCGCAATGTTGAGACTGGAACGGGCCCGTGATTGTAAGGATGTTGATGAAGCTGGGACGCAGGGACTGGCGGTCGCGTGGATCGTGGAGGTTGACTGGATTCGACGACCATCAGATTTGACAGTGATGTCAATGATAATGTCTTTATGAATTTCAATTTCTTCGAATCTCCGTAGCGCTAGAATTTCTTGTGAGAAATCTAAAAAAGAGAAAAAACCTTCATCTGACTGGCATAGGTTTATGACTATCCAAAAGAATGGTAGACCCATCCACGGCTGTTGCTCTCGCGCACAACGCGCGAAGAGTTGCTTGTGCTTCATTATCTTCCGCCTCCGGTTCACGAGTTCTAAAGAGTATTTTTAACGAAACCAGAAAGACGTCCCAGAACATCTCTGACTAACATGGGAGGTGGAGGGGTTTTTGGCTGCAACAAGATGGCACAAGGCGGTTTAGAACTGGACAAGAGTCGAAAAGCTAATAATAATACAGAGGACTTAGATGGATGCAAGCAAAAACGTGTTTTCAAGCGCGTACCTATTGCCTCTCCTTCTTGGGTACTCTCTGACGATTCCAAATTCCTCCGTTTCTTACTCCTTCCTTCCTGCCGAAGGTCGGGCGAAAGGTCCCAGACGGTGGAAATCAACTCCTTCATATAATTGACCATCTGTGGATCGATATCAATGTTCTTTTGATCATATCCGTCTTCGTTTTCTGCGTGGATATCTTTGCGAGAAATAGTCACTGAGGTTTCAGAAAAAAAATGAGGATTAACGAATCGTGGAGTCATTCGAGAGTCTGAGGAAAAGTTATTGTGCTGTATTTACCAACAGCCTCCAAATCTTGGACGCGTTCAAGAAATTTGGCTATCGTCCTTGTTCACCTTCGCTGGTTTCTTATTTTCTGACTGTCATGTCGACAGGCCAAAATTCCAAGTCGGCCTCCAAAAGTGACAAGAAGTCTAAACGAAAATCTCTCGGCGATGGATCTCTACCCTCTACCGAGTCCGACGCAGTAAAAGCGAAAGCTGATGCCGTTCGACCGAAGAAAAAGAAGGAGAAATCTAAAGGAGAGGCTGTAGAGGAGGTAAAAAAGGGAGAGGAGCATATGTCTAAGCTCGCACCTACACTCTCATCTGCGTCCACACAGTTACCCGCTTCCACCTCGGACAAAACGAAAACTAAAGAGAAAGTTACGAAGGAAGTCGAACAGCCCAAGGAACCTGCACTATCTACTTTTTCCAAACCTGAGAAGAAGAAGAAGAAAACCAAAGGAGAGGCTGCGAAGGATACTAAAAAGTTGGAGGAGCCACCAGTGTCTGGCTCTGCAGAACTTCTTAAACCCGAGAAGAAAAAGGTCAAAGGAGAGGCTATGAAGGAGGTGAAGAAGCTAGAGGACTCCGCGTCTCCGCCCACCCCGCCGGTACCTGCTGCTGAGAAGCAGAAGAAGGAGAAAACGAAAAGCGGAGATTCTGAGAACATTGACGACCCAACGAAGCCCGCAACCAATTCTACTCTACCATCCATCCCCAAATCTATATCCGCCACTTCCAAAGCGTCAGCCCCGTCAAAGCCTTCAAAAGCCTCCGACAAAGCCTTCCAAAAGTCGAAAAAGAATAAGGCCAAAGAACCTTTCCCTTCACCTTCTGTTTCGTCTGCACCCGGATCTGAAAAAGTCGAGGCAGCAGCAGCTGATGACTCCGAAGAGGAAGATGAGGAGGACCTCCATTTACACGGTTTCTCGACTGATGATGACGATTCATCTGACGAAGACGTTGACATGGATTACGAAGCCCCCGCTTTCGATATCTCCAAACTACCTACAATTGCCAAAGACGACGCCACCGTAAAACGGAAGCTCGAAAAGGCGAAACGTCAACCTGTACGTTTTTTCAAGATCGCAGGGCTCCTTCTCATCACCTGATCACGCTATGATAGACTGAGGACAGGGGCGTGGTATACATTGGACGTATCCCCCATGGTTTCTATGAAGACCAAATGCGTGGTTATTTCTCACAGTTCGGGAACGTCACCCGTGTACGTCTTTCTAGGAACAAGAAGGTCTGCAACTTCATGCTCCTAATATCATGCCTATCTTTTGACATTCATTGATTCAGAGTGGGCGATCGAAACACTACGGATTCGTAGAATTCGATTCATCATCTGTGGCTCAGATTGTTGCGGAAACAATGGACAATTACCTTCTCACGGGTCACATCCTACGATGTAAAGTGATTCCCAAGGATGAGGTGCATCCGGAGTTGTGGGTAGGTGCCAACCGAAAATGGAGGGTTGTTCCACGCGATCGCATTACTCGTGTCCAACATAACAAGGCATGTCATCTATCACCGTATTTTTAAGCACACTATAACGACATGTCCCTTAGAGCCGTACAGAAGACGAACGAACTCGAACTGCCAAACGCCTCATCAAACGTCAGAATGAGCGCAAGCGGAAACTAGCGGAGGCCGGTATCAAATACGATTTTGAGGCTGTGAGCTATGTGAGTTCTGACTGCATTCTTATGAAACACAATTAACCAAACTGCGCGCTCTACAGAAAAAGATGAAAGAAGCATGATGGATGTTGGTAGGTAAATTGTATCTAGATTAGGTCACAGTTATCGTGCTTCGACTGTGTATCTGCTGTGTACTGTCAGTCAATGTCACTGACTCGGTGCGACCGAGAGCTCGGACTTGAGGCCTGAGCCTGAGGACTACTTATGTGGCAATGGTTTCCATTTGAAGGTTACATAATATAATGTCGAACTGACACAGAATGTGCCTACCCATGTGCTGAAGGTGCCAAAAATGAGAACGTGTTGGCAGGCTAATCGAACCTATCGTCGACTTCACCCGAACTGGATCGACAAGTTCATGGGGGCAACATAGCAGCAAGTACTCCTCAAAATTTTAGTTAGGAAAGAATCAGACTCATCGTTATGAGGCACCGTTAGCATTAAATTGACAGAATGAGGCATGTAAGAGTTCCACTAATCCACTATTAAATTGATAAAAAGAAGGCGTAAAGGCATGTCACGTTGAAGGTGTTGGATTGGGTCCATCTCGAACTTGTACAACAATATCCGAAGCATGTTCGGATATTCACCCTTGCCCACTAAGCTCTAATGAAGCCTTCTTGTGCTTCATTGGAGAGCTCCTCAAGACTCAAGCCCTTCGTCTCAGGGATCAGGAGGGTCGAGAAGATGCCAGTCAACATAAACAGAGCGAAGATCTCCAGACTACAGGAGACATCAGCTGATGCACCTGAAGAAAAGGATAAAGAGACAAACATGTGTTTTACAAAGTGGTTGGTTCCACCGATATCCTTGAGCTGGGCAAAACCGACTTGAGCAACGATGGCACCAAGTTTGCCGGAAGCGGCAGAGATACCATGAGCGGTTGAACGGTAACGTGTGGGGAAGGCTTCTCCAGGAACGACGAAAGTGGTGGTATTTGGGCCGAAGTTTTGGAAAAAGTTCGCGAAACAGTAAAGAACGACAAAACCCTTTCTGGCGGCAGGAGTGGCATTGAGCTTGTCGAAACCGAAGCCTGCGAGAGTAAATCAATCACGTTCATCAACAATAGCGAGAATGTCGACACATACCAAGGACGACAAAGAGAATAGTGAGACATATGAATCCCATGAGTTGGATGGGCTTGCGTCCCCAAGAGTCGATGAGGAAGTAGGAGAAGTAATACCCAGGGATCAAACCACCCGCGGAAAGGATCAAGTTCCCGACACAGATGTTTTTCAAGTTGTCGTAGACGAGCTGAGTACCCGAAGTGAGAGGTGTACCGAAACCGATGGCTTGAAGCACAATGGATGAATTGAGACCCAATCCGTAGAAAGCAATCTGCAGGTAAATATATTTAATTCGAAGGCTCCGATAGTGCCACAAGATTACTGACGTCGAGAGCAAACCAAGACCAGGACGTGCCAATTAAGACCTTGGCGTTCTTCCATTGGCCAAAGTGAGCACAGAAGTCAGCCCAGCTCGCCCTGGGAGCATTGACACGGTGGATAGGTGCCTCTGAGTCGACGTGGAAGGTACCAGTGGCGAGGACGTTCCTGATATCATCGGCGGCTTGTTGGACATTGCGCTCAATATCCATAGTAAAACGAGGGGTTTCAGGGATGGTAAGACGGTAGTAGAGAGCGAGGACTCCAGGAACGCAGCCAAGGCCGATGAGGATACGCCACATTTCATCGACATGGGCAGGGTTGTCGACGCTAGGATCTTTAAGGATGGAGTCCTTGTAAGCAACGACGACGATAAAGGCAACGAGGGCAGCAGCTAAATAGTTAAAATCAGAACAATGAATTTGACCCAGCAAGAAAAAACGAAAGACGCGCACCGAAGTTGCCCCAACCCTGCGAAGCAAATACAGCGGTCATCATACGTCCGCGAATGCGAGTGGAAGCAAACTCGGAAGAGATGACAGCGGATAAAGGATAGTCACCGCCTATACCGACTCCCATCTACAATAGACGTTAGCAATCTGCGAGGGATCAAGAAGCACAAGCACGCATATTCACCAGGAAACGCCAGACGATGAGAACGCCAATGATACCAACGGCATGACCACCACCTGATAGAGCTTGCGCGAAGGTGGCAACAATGATGATCATTAACTCAATACCGTCTGCAAGTTGTCAACAATCTGGGCGGAAAGAGAGGTAGACAAGACATACACATCCGCTTGCGACCTACAACATCCGCTAACCAGCCAAACAATAATTGACCGAATAAAGTGCCAATAGGAGTGGCAACCTTAACACCAAGATCCTGATTCTTGTTCAATGCCTGGCCAGATTTGTTCGGAGGAGCGCCTAGTGACGTTTTGTTCAGCCTTTCCTCGCGGTTGATCAAAAAGGCAGCTGCCAACCTGAGCCGTAGATGTAACCCAACATGGTTGAAGCAATATTAATAGCGAAAATGTCATAACTAGAATGTCTTCAATAGATCGCTCATGCAAAAAGTCTGAATGCTCACGCGTCGGTAAAGAATCCGACACCAGCGACCAAGCAGACCTTGGCATGGAACAAGCTGTGGCGCATCAGGATCTGCGAGCTCAATGGTCATAATACTAGTAATACGTACCCAAATGGAGCATCGTCAATTTCTTGAAGGGCAGCACGACGACGACTGTCGATGGTATATGCTGTATTAACGCCCTTCTCGTCAGATCCTTCTTGGGACCCTTGTCCGTTGTTCAACATCGTGAATTGATGGAAAGATAGGACCGCGGTGGGTAAGTGGGAATGAAGGAAGGAAGGGCTCACTGTGACATGAAGGAAAGCCTACTTTAAATACCTGCCAGTGAGAACAAGATTCAAATCTAATTAACGAACCAAGTCAGTGCCTCGCACGTTCGTACGTAACCACCAAACACATCGGACTCTAAATAAACCGGTTTCCTTTTTGAATTGAAAAAAACAATTACCTACATATTTTGAAGGTCTGGCTGGAATGAAGGTCTACCAATCCCATCAAGGCACGGGATAGAAACAAGAGTGTGGTCAAATCACACGTGCGCAACTAAGCAAACTGCATCGTTGCTTGTCAAAACTAGTTACGTGCGAGTAGTATGGTGGACCAGTGCCCATTGTCATTGGGTCCTAGGAAACTTGAAGAATTCCGAGCCGCAGTCCAAGAGAACGCTTCTTCTCTTCTCTTCTTCTTGGCTTACAAAAATCAGTGATTGCTCATTCATATTTGACAGAAGCCAAATGATGCATCGTAGACAAGCTTGGCCAGGCGAAATTTCATCAAATGTTCGCAAAAGCACGCGGATGAGTTCCTCGAGCTCGATCCGAGTCGATTAGCTGCGTACTGAGTCTTTGAAGGGTCTACCAGGGGCAACGAACGTTCATCAAGGCGTCCGGTAAACTTGATCATCGATGGACCGACAAATGGTGTTGATGATAAAGTGATGTTCTTGAATGGACATCTATGTAAGTTTTGACTATATTCAGATCTTAAAGCAGTGAGTCTGATTTAGAAAACAATTGATTCGGTGATTTGACAACGCACGCTCTAGAGGAAGAAGTATGATGCTTTGCAAACGAATCTAGTGGACACCGCCAGACTCCGATAGGAGCTCTTGGAACTCGAAGATTAATAAAAATATCTGATTTGTGAGGACTCTTGTGTAGAAACCACAATAGAAATATCTCTTGTGAGTCGTGACTGTGACTCGGTTGTGATATTCTTTCCCACCGACCTCCCCTCCACCTCAGGCCGCTCGACCTCTCCAAAGGCTCGACTTTTCTGTGGATGGCGTTTAATTCAACACGCCTTCGTGCACTAGCTCTGTATAAGGAATTGCACAGGCTGGGAAGAGACTACCCTGATCCTTCGTGTGTTGCCATGACCTGTGCTCACGCGATCACCAATTCCGCGACTAATCCAGACTAGGTACGACTTTCATGGCAGAATACGAAGGTTATATGAAAGTAAGAGGCCTCTGACACTGCTACCTGAGATATGAATAAAAGCATGGATGGAGAATAGAACATAGGCATCTGACAGACCCAGAAGAGATAGAGAAGGCTCTACGTCTCGCCGATTATATCAAGAAAGGTGTGTAAACCTGTGCATTGAGCTCAGTATCACTGACAGGTACCATTGTAACGTGACATAGAGACCCTTGCGCTGTACTCTCTACGCAAGTATCGCCATCTCAAAAGGATGTATCCAGAAACACCTTCACCCCAGGTCGATGTCGATGTCGATACCATCGGACGAGCCGCAGAAGCATCTCATCTCGTATCAAGTTCGACGTCAAGTTGGTGAGATGAAGGAGGCGAAGGTATGAACGTGAGCCTTAACTCGTTTGCGAACTCCCTTAAGTACAACTTCAGGCATGTTAGAAACGAACCATTCCACTCGAGGTTACATCCTTGAGCACATCACATCATTATTCCAAGTATAAAATTTCTTCCTTTGTACATGTAATTGTACTTTATAAATTGTACCAATATGATTGATACCTCACAATTTGGACAGCTCGATCGAGTGGAACCAGCCCAGCGGTGACATCGGACAACACTCAACCTAGGTCGATTATATTGCTCACGGAATTCCCGTGGCTATGGGAAATTTTGAACTACCCTAGCCATTTCTTACATGCCAAGGGAGGCATTCCTCGGATAATCTTCATGTCCGCTGACAGTGTCCACTCTCGCGTGCACGCTGCACAAGCTCCTGTCAAATTAATATTACGGAGAATACTCGAAGCAGATACATACAGCCGAAAGTGAGCCGACAAGGATATGTACCGGTTCTGACCTAAAAGGGCTCCGAGTCTATACTTGACAAGAAACAACAGTGACAAGGTGGAGTCTCTGGTGAGGGGCCTCTGGTCTACGGCTAGGTGATGACTGACCGCAGATCGATGGTAGATCGGAAAAAGAGTCGCTCTCAAATCTTGTCGCATGCAAGTCTCTTAAGCCAATTTTAGACAACTTGCATGGCGGGACGCAAGCCACTTGTTTGGCCTGCAATCCTAATTCCGCAAATTGAAAAGTCTCATGTCTGAGATCTGAGATCTGAGTATGGACGGCCTCGTGGCGCTGGATTTCACATACTTACATAAGTTAGAAGGCGACACAAATTTAAAAAGAAGGCACTGCCAGGTAGAGTAGATACGCTGTGAATCCGAATAAAGTACTGCAGCTGTGTACGATGAAGATTCTGATTCCTGCCTGATTTGGGCCTAGGTGTGTGTGTGACCAACAACACCAAATAAGGGTCTCGACGGCACCGGCATCGATATCTATCCCTTGATCACTCGGTGCAGGTTAGCGACAAGACACTCTTTTCACGCCACCTAACGCCAAGTAGTTTCTGCAGTCGCATACAAGAATTTGAAAGGCGACTCTAGCAGGAACGCACCCACCGCTCGCCCAGTATGCCGAAGGTATGATGATTACCAGATCTTACAATTTTCATGGGCCTAACCCAGAACCATAGAACAAGGGAAAAGTATGCGATCTGACTCAATCAGTAAAATATCGTTGGTTCAATGCTAATTTGTAAATAGGGAGGTAAAAACAGGAGAAGAGGAAAGAATGAGAACGACGATGATAAACGCGAGCTGGTTTTTAAGGAAGACGGACAGGAATATGCACAAGTAATCAAGATGCTCGGAAATGGACGCTTGGAGGCTCAATGTTTTGATGGAGAGAAGCGGTTAGCGCACATCCGAGGCAAAATGCGTAAAAAGGTGTGTGGTGTACCACCTACTATCTGGTCTAGGCGTTGATACAATTATTACGAAACAGGTTTGGATCAACCAGGGCGATATTATCCTTCTATCCTTGCGTGATTTCCAGGACGATAAAGCGGATGTCATCGTCAAATATACGGCGGACGAGGCTCGCAATCGTACGTTATTCTTCCTACAATCTATCGATTACTCGTTGCTGACGTAGTTTACTATGTACAGTGAAAGCATATGGAGAGCTGCCAGAGAATGCCAAAATCAACGAAACTGATACTTTCGGTGAAGAAGATGGAGAGTGCACGTTCGAGTTTGGTGATGAAGGGGAGGTTGACATCGATGACATTTGATGGTATGCTCAATTCATGTGGCCCTCTATCCATGTATTACATCTAGATCCTTTTAACACACTACCCAGCCACGTCTGTTTCCCCATTTCATTATAGAAGGATCAATCCTCTCGTTCTCCCTTTCGTACTGAAGAGCACACACGGGCTTGAAGCTTTGATGCTCAAACGTCAGTAATCTGAATGTGTGGATTGTCAGTTGAGACTTGTAGCGACCGAATGCTTGTGGTTCTCATCGTAACATCGCTACTTAAAGTGTCGACGACATATTTATATCTCCGTGTTCTCACACTGGATGCAAGATCGATATCGCCTAGAGTCTAATGATGTTCTTGATACCATCTTTTATTGAAAACCACGGAGTTGAAGACCTGAACGTGTTCGCGTGATGTATTCACTGCTGGTGCTGGAAAATGTTTCCATTAGAAATAGTGTAAAAGAAACCTGTTATGCCATTTCTTTTGCACATTTTTCTGTTGTAAAAAGACTTTGAACAAAGGAAGATGCCTTTCTCTATTGTAAAAAGCTAACAAAGAAGTGACATAACAGGTTTCTTTTACACTTTTTCCAATGGAAAAAGCTTCCAGTGCCAGCAGTGATTGCACCCGCAGGGTGGTCCACATACTTTCCACTTAATATATCAAACCGTCTGTTGATCAACTTTCCAGTATCTTCTATCTCTTCTGGTTGATTGAGGGCCTGAAGCCTCATCTGAAGATAGAACTCTTTGTGACCTTTTCTTTGCAACCGGACCTGTGTGAATGGAGTTCTCTCTGTGCTTTTTCATCGCATCGGGTCAAGAGTACGCACCCATTGCTTCCGTCTATTTTCTAAGAGACAAAGTCTGGTAATACTAGTAATACATCTACCCGATTCGACCATCAACGTTTCCCGTGGAGGGGAATACGCAACAAGGGTCTTTCCCTTCAACAAGTCTGACTGTCCTGAACAACGCGATGAGCTTGCAGCGTTTGTCGCATCAGAGCTCGACATCGAAGACTACGGACGGTCCGTTTCAATGTTTTGGGATTGAGCTTCGACAAAAGCACAACAATCTTGATCAAGATCATTCTCAGAAAATGGGACCCATTCACCATTGCTTCCCTCAATGCATACAGGACGTCCACATTTAGGTACTCGGCCTCTAGTTCGTTGTTGTCGAGCTGATGTTTGAGATGATTGAGGGCTACCTGTCGAACAAAGTCCTTGACAACACTGTCGGTCCCCCACGCTCGCCACCGTCTGGCAACATCAGTGATCCTGTCCATATTAGTAAGTACCGGTATGACCAGAAAGAATATTCTACTGACTCATATTCCCATCGTTTAATGGTGGCTGTTAGGGTGTCCTCTATGTCCTGAACTGTGACAGGGGCCATGGTAGTGAAGTGTACACAACAAGAATGGTCGAGGTTGCAGGTTGCCACTAGATCCGTTCGAGTGCATTTGCAAGAACTTCTTACCTTTGAGGCCTGGGGGACTTCTCCAGTCGGATTTTTCCGAGGACGACCCACTTCCGAATCGACTGCGAATCCACTCGAAAGTGGGCCAAGGGGACTACAGAATCATCTAACAGAGGAACTGTACGAATCTTAACTCTCGAACCAACGGGTGGGATGTCGCTGGAACCCGAGGTAACGGAGGCATCTGTTGTTTTGCTTGTTTATGACTGTCTCTATGGTCTTAGATCTCATATGATGATATGAACTGTTCATTTCACAAATATACACAAGTTAGATTAGGCAAATCACGCGAGGTAAAATGACCCGGCAGACTGGCAGCCGTTGCCTGTGTGGCGCAAACCCGCTCGCTTGTGTCCGCAGTCAGAGTTGAAGATGAAATTTGGATATTCGGACGTACAAATTCTTGATTAGATCACACGAATAAGTCATCGCATGAGTCTATATAGCACGCTTCATGATATACACTTCAAGCTAAAACACAACAATACCTGATCGGGGCGAGGCAATCATCGTTTCAGCCTGCAACGAGCGCAGTTCCGAGACTATCTTTGGCAGGTCGACTCGTACATCTGTGACACGCGTAACCCACTACCACTATCACTCAAGCAACTTGGCATTGACGATAGTCAAGCCGAAAGTGTGACTGTCAAATGTCACCAACACAGTGCTCTAAGTTTAGAGCATTGTATCAACCATGTCCAAGTCACCTAGATATTTTGTGATACTAGACATTTTGTGATAGTTAGACTCTGTCTTTGAAAGCTAGTGTATCTTCTATCCTGACCCCCCAAAATATTGCTGCTTCGCAGACAAGCGCCACATTTAGATGTTTCGTTTGAAGAATCATACATATGAGTCGAGGATCACAATGTTCCGTGTTTTTCTTTAATATAAAGACACCCGAGAAGTAAAATCTACATCCTGCAAAAAATTGCTCGGCTTAGAAGTTAGAAATTAACAAAATGCTAGGAATACCCCAATACGCCGGAGAATTCCATATAAGGTTTCACCCTGATATTATACTTATATCATTGAGACAGCGCGATCAAGAGAATTGAATCTATGCACTTTTTCCCGTCAAGACTGATCTCAGCGAGGTTCGGCGCTCAGAAGTTCAGTGGCCTGACCGGCAATCAAAGCCTTGAGACCACGATCACAAATTTAAAGTTCAAGTTACCGATCTCCAGAGGCAACATAGAAATCAAAAACATAGAAATCGACAGAATTCCAATCTGTTTGTGAATTTCTGACGCAACTATTAATTTAACTTATATTGTTCATCAAAATCTACAGGGTATCCTATTTCCTACACAGCATATGAGAGATTGTTTGACAACTTTTTTTGCCTCCCATACAGGCTTTTTTAACTCTGTTTGGACTGACTTCTGTTCTGCTCCGCACGATGATCTCGCGCAACTCGGAGATAGATTAGTATAACGGAGCGTGAACTCTTGGGAGCAAGCTCGGAGAATTGCAAACATCACAGACCGCTGGGTCGACACCTTTCCGCCCACAAGTGAAAATTCACCGTCTACATAGTACCTCACAATAATCACACATAAGAAAGATAAACGCGATCTAACCCAGATAAGTTGCCTTGAAATTGATCACTGGGTCCATATTATGAGAATCACGATGTGGAAACGTTGGGAAGGTGTACCTTTACTGTCACCGACATTAACCCGAGATTCTACTTATAGAAACCATACTACCAGTACAGTACAGACTCTGTTTTCTTGTCTCTTTTCCCCTCACATCCTATGAAGATCGCAATAACGGGTTGCAATGGCCGTGTCGGCAAACGCGTAGTTGAGCTTGCCTTGCGGCGAGGGCACAGTGTCATCGGAATTGATTACACCCCAAGCCAAGATGCTGCTGCTAGCCAATCCCCTGAGTTCACCTTTATCCAGGCTGACCTCAGTGACTATGCGCAAACCAAGAAGGCGCTTGCAGGCGCTGAAGCTGTTGTGCAACTAGCAGCCTTCCCAGACCCAGGTGATTACGGAGTGAACACACACAACAGGTACGGGGACCACAGGCGCTAGTAGTGTTCTGTGTGGCGTCGCGATCGCTAAGATTATACTTTGTTGTCCATTTAGCAATGTCGTCATCTCGTGGAATATTCTTCGATCATGCGCAGAGGTAAGAATTACCAGTAATATACGATCGATTCGTTCTGGTGATTAGTTTTATCTTTGGTTTCACTAGCTGGAAATCAATCGCATTGCTCAAGCCTCAAGTGTGAATGTTATCACCATGGCCTTCGCTCAGAAATGCATCTTCAACTATTTCCCGATAGACGAAGAGCATCCTTTGAATCCTGACGAACCATACGGGCTCTCTAAACAGTGAGACCATGACTTGTGAATTTCGTAGATACACATATCTGACATGAACACTCCAGGATTGCAGAACTCCAGGCTGCATCGATCGTGAGACGTTATCCATCCATGCGTATTGCCAGCATACGACTCCACTGGTCTATACCTCATCGCGACGTGGCTAATTTTGAAGATCCTGCGCGTCGATTCAATGATTTGTGGGGTTACATTCAAGAGGACTCTGGTGCGGACGCATTCTTGCTCGCAGTGACGGGCGAAACGGGCAAATGGTCAGGACACGAAGCATTTGTAATTGCTGCCCCAACTGTCGCGTCAAACCTGGACAACGAGACTCTGAGGAAACGATTCTTTCCCAATGTGCCCATTAAAGAGGGTAGAACGCTCAGTGGAACAGCTGGATTTTTCGATTGTGCGAAGGCAGAGCGACTTTTGGGTTGGGCGCATAAGGATGATCTCTTGTAAGGATAGTACGAATCATCAAGATTCCTGTCACTTTTCATAGTGTTCAATGATTAATATAGTGCACGATTAGGATTGGAGTGACGTACGCGCTGAAGAACATCGTTGATCAACATGATCACGGGTGTAGAAAGGTTTGAAGCTGGAGAAAGTCAGCGATACCATATGGGAGAAAGACCGTTACAACTCACATATTCTTCATAATGATGCAGCACTTCTCGTAGTTGCTTTCTTGTAATCTCGGCACGATAGAGGATTTCGTCGTCGCATCTCTTCCCATCGAAGTATTGATTGATCCTAACAAAAGAATGAAGGAACTTGTAGACCGTAAGTGATTAAATAACTTACAATTGAAATCTCTTGGCAATTAATGGGTCTTTCCCTTCGGACATGGCTGCCAGCCATCGTCGTTGTAGTAGCGTAGCCCTTCCAGGATCACTGATCATTGAGGGCCGAAGATGGTCTTCGGCGGTGTCCCAACCGGAGTCAGGATCGCCGAGCTCGTCCGATACGTCCTCATCTGTATATCTTCTCTCACTCTCGCCAGTTCCATAGCCATCAGCCTCGCGAGAATCTATCTTTTCCTGGTATCCAGATTCATCAGAGTGGTGCCTCGAGTGTCTATGAACTGTTCTAGGCGAAAGTGGCAGCCAGGGGGTGGTCGAGGGAGGGGACAAATTAAGTTCATCGTCGTCATCGGCACTTTCCAGCTCCAATGAAAGCCCCCTACGATGGTAATGTGTCCCAGCTCTTCTAGCAAGAGCCCTTTCCCTGGCAAGTCTAACTTTCAATTTCACCTTGTGTGTCGCCACCACTCGAATGCGCAAGTGAAGGGTAATGAGCATGTCACGTTTGAGCATCCAAAGAACAATCTCATGATACATTTCCATGAGATCCTTTGTTTGTACCACGGACGCAAAGAAATGGTTGTCAGTTTGCTTCGAAACAGAGGACGAGATTTTGGCAAGGATCACAGGCAGAGTGGGCACGGATGGATGGTCGAACTGGCCGTCGAACTCAGCGGTCAGCTCTGCGAGCCTGATGACATGAAAACGATGAATATAGGGCGACAACTGAAAGGAAAAAAAAAACTGACGGGCGCTCAAACTTGCTTGGAAGAGTGAAGACTGTCTTGAGACCACCATGCACAGTGTCAACAACCTTTGCTCTGCGATGCTGAACTAGCCATCGCACTGTGGGCATCACTTGAGATTCCAAATCCCAGTCAAGCAAGCTGGCCATATCTGCTAGACTGAACATGTTTTAAAAACCCGATAGGATGCAATAACAGGGACTACTCACGACAAGGTAACCGAGGCCGTTTCCAGAAACCGTATGAGACCTTCGACAAGTGTTCTATCCTCTGGATTTACTTGAGAACCTCTCGAGTTCATACTTGGATCGAGGCCGTTGTGTCCGCCGTCCAAGAGCAATAGGCTTTTCCAAGGTTGTAGTGAAGAAAGTCTCCAACCAATTTTCATGTCCTGACCCCACGCCTGTGCTTCCTCGTCGTCCAGGGGGCGGGCAAAATCAAGTTCGTTCTCTCCCTCGCTATGAAGCAGGGAGTCGAGGTACGGTGGGAGTTGTACCTCGAGAGGCAGGTTGTGTATCGTGATGTAGGCCATCTCAGATGTTTTTATGGCCTCGTAAAGAGCTTTCATTGCTGGCGCGATCGAAGATACCTCGAGTGCTTGTAGCGCATAATTTGGGAACGGCTCTCCTGTTAACGGAAGATGAGCTAAGATGATCGCACAGAACGCAATCTACGAGCCTTTCAAAATACAGGAATCCTTCAAAGACCCAAGAGTGTCGCACTCAGATTCGACAAAATTTGAAACCACCTGCTCTTGAAAGAGGACTGCCGTCACGGTAAAGGCTATCTGGTCATATATGATGTCGAAATATTTGGAAACGTTGCCCGATGCCGAAGAAGATGGATCGGGAATATCGAGCACAATTACAAAATGAAACTTGTCTAGCCAAGCATTGCCTAGTGGCGCCTTCTCTGACGATGTTGGCCGAGTATCTGGACTCGCCGATGTCCTAGTGCCAGTAGTAGCTGTACCAACTCTTGATTCTCTGCCACGAGGGCCAGATTTTGATTTCTCCGGTTTGAACCTCCAAGTCCCGTCGTCTGTGCACACAGGATGACCAATGAATGCAAGATTGTCAACCAGAAGCTCAAATTTCTGATGACACATGGAAGAATGAGGACAAAGTAGGTTGGCCAAAAATTCAGAGGAATAGCCGAAGAGGTGGTCATATTCATGGAGGACGGGAGACTTGTTAATGAGAAATCTACCACCCTTAGAAGGCGAATCTTCGCCTGAGCTTGAGTGGGTAGTCGTGGGGGAGTAGGACCGTGATTTGTCTTGTGAGGGATGAGGTCGATCCCAAGCATCATCAATGTCCGTCTCCAATTCAGATCTCGAAAACCGTGGAATGACTCCAGCAGCAGCATCAGAGAAGTTT
Organism: Termitomyces titanicus; assembly: GCA_017657335.1. Taxonomy (NCBI): domain Eukaryota; kingdom Fungi; phylum Basidiomycota; class Agaricomycetes; order Agaricales; family Lyophyllaceae; genus Termitomyces; species Termitomyces titanicus. The sequence continues at coordinate 25,337 of JAGGAX010000044.1, read as the reverse complement.
GAAGCTCTCCATGGGTTGTCTAACTGAGAAGCGCAGAACGCTTCCTCCGTTGGCCTAGCTCTGCTGAGCCTTGGAGCGGCCGAAGGCGAAGGAGGCCACCGGTAAACCAAGTTGGAACCTGTCGCGGAAGTAGTGACGAGTAATATCGCCAAAAGTGTTTCGGCCATTGGACAACGCGTGGAAATGCCAGTGAGACTCAGCGCACACGACACTTGAAAGTACCTTGTTCGGTATGATGATGGAATGTCGAAGTAGGGAAGCTTTTGGCAAACATGAGCATATTCAAACACAGATGGGCGGCCCGAGCTTCTAGGTCGTACGCAGTTCTCTCCGACTGCACAAACCCGTAAGAAAAGTAGAATTTGCTAAATACGCTGTGTCCTTAGACATCTCGTCGATATGGTGTCACGGCGAAAGACAGTGAAAACCAGTGTTCATTTTGAAGTCACAACGGTGACGATTAGCGTCACGCTCATCTTGTCCTCAACCTTATGGCCTCCAACGGAGTAGAAACTGCTGTTGTGACAAAACCCAAGGCTAAGAAGCTAAAGCCGGCAAGAAAGCAAGTAAAACCAGGAGAAGTGGTGAAGACAGAGACCCCTCAGACTGGAAAAGAATATAGTATGTCCTGTAGTGACCCTTTTCCGGATACACAACTAATAATTCCAAGATATTTGGTACAACAAATGGGCCGGTGGTGACCGAGAAGACAATTACTCCAAGTGCGTGCTCTTACAATACTTTCTTGAGTCCCTATGGTTTCTTACATAACTATAGCAAAGTGAAATCCCAAACACGATGCAATATCAAACGCGACTCGGGCCTCACCCGTGCAAATACGACTGGAATGAAATATACATGTCTCTTCTTTGCCCGTGGATGCTGTCCGTACGGATGGGAGTGTGAATACCGCCACATGCTTCCAGATCCAAATGATACACTCCCAGACAGTTCCAAAGATTGTTTTGCCCGCGACAAGTTCGCAGACTACCGTGACGACATGGGTGGTGTTGGAAGTTTCAACCGGCAAAATCGTACCCTTTATGTGGGCCGTATAAAAGAGACAGGGAACGGACTGGAAACTGAAGAAGTTGTCAGGCGACATTTCAAGGAATTCGGTGAAATTGAACGCGGTGAGTTGGCAACATCATCCGTTTATGACATCCTTTCTAATGTACTATGAATTCTGGTAAGATGACTCCCCTACTACTCACGCCGTTAAGGTTCTGCAATATCGTAGTGTGGCCTTCGTGACATACAAGTATGAAATACACGCCCAATTTGCAAAGGAGGCGATGGCATGCCAATCTCTCGACAATGACGAAATCTTGAATGTGCGTTGGGCGACGGAGGATCCTAATCCTGTATCAAAGGTTGCTGAAAAGCGGAGGTTGGAGGAGATGGGACAGGAAGTTATCAAGGCAAAGATGGACCCACGTATAGTGGATGCCATGAGAGCTGTTCGAGCTCTGGAGGATGGTGATATCCTTGACGATGACGGTCAGTTGGTCCAGGAGCAGGCGGCCGAAGGAGATGATATAGAGGATCAGCCCGATCCAAAACGAAGAAAGGTCGAGCAGGAAGAAGCAACACCACCACCACCTCAGAAACCACTTCAGCCTGTTGGTCTCCTGAGTGCAGACACTCTAGAGGGTCTCAAGTACTTTGCACAGATTAGACAGCGAAATGGTGCAATGCCGGTAAAGCCTCGAGCTCCCCCTCCAGCAGCTCCCACCGGACTCAGCCTCGCTGACTACGGAAGCGATGATGATGATTGAGGAATATGTTTGAAGTAGATTTCACTCGGGTGTAGAGGCTTGCAATATATTGTTGTACAACATAATTGAACAACTCAACTGTTTGATTATTGCTCTCCACCACTTCCATTGGGATCTCCTGCGTTGAAACCGTCTCGGAGGGACAGCCCAGCAATCCTTTGTTCTTCCGCTTCCAAATCCTCTGCCTCTTTCTGGCGCCTATACTTATCGAGATCCCAGTCTTCACCATCATCGTCATCCGAGTCTGCAAACCATTCAGGATTGTATGTGAACTAGAAAAAGTAGATATTTGAGTTCTAGTTTTAGAAATACGAGGAATGAGATTACCAGATCTCTACCACTCATGCCAACATTCTTGCCAGCTGCGTTCTGGGCGTCTTTTGCTTTGCGCAGGACCTCTTCCTCCACTGCTTTTTTATCCAAACGCGTCTTCTTCCACGTGGCAAATGTTTCTGGTGTAACCGGTGTTAAATTCGATCCCAGTTTATGTCGCTGAAAGTTTCTATTCTATAAGCAGCGTCCATAGGTCACATGTGGAAATAGCAAACCTCGACCTCAAGGAACTCCTCCAGACTGATCTCATTAGCTTTCGCTGCTTCGTCCATGGCTTTCTTCTGAGATTTAAGTACGAAACCTGGGGGTAAGGCATGCCGATATTGACACCCATCCCCGTTGGGGCACTCCCAGAACCATCCGAATCTTGAATATTCGTTATGTCAGAATGATCAACAATAATGAAGATTCTTACTTCATATCCTCAATCGCCTGAATGAAATATTTACAGACGATCTATGAATGAAAGGTCAATTGCGGAAATATTCTAGAGATAAATTTACCAACATCTGTAGTTGTTCTGGGATTACCGGCTTTCGATAGAACAACTTTCTGCAACTTCTCATCGTCCCAAGTGTCCATAGTATCTATGACATGGACACAGGACACCGCGGGATAAGTACAAAATATTAACTTGATGACACAAACGCACCCTTGAGTTTTTCCTCCCGACTATCCTCGTACAAGTTCTTTTTCTCTACTTTGCGTCCCACATTGATATCATGACTGAACTTGCACTTGTTTCCCTTCTCGCACTGCCCAGCTTTGAAGTAGGCACATAAGACCGTCTTCGGGTCAACGCCGAACGGCACTTTCTGCGTCATGACAGGTTTAAGCATTGCTGCTTCCTCCTTCCTCCTCTTCTCCTCCTCCGCCTTCGCCTTCTCTCGCAACACTTTTTCTTTCTCCTTTTCTAGAGTCGCCCGCGACTTGCCTGTCATAGCAGCCTGAGCCTGCAGTTGAGCAACCTGCTTTTGAACCTTGGCCGATTTGTTTTTCTATGTGCAAGCATCGTTAACGGAAATCATGATCGGGACAAGCTCAACTCGAACATTTTTCAAGCCAAACGTCTAGTGGCTATAAGTTAGACCGTATCTCGATACGCCCTGGAATCTTGGAGACCTACTTTGTCATCCTTGATTTTGGAGCTAGATGCTTGAGGTTGCTTCTTTGGCGGCATTGCAAGAGATTCTGATCTTAGGTTGGATAACGAGGGTTGTGTAATCAGTAAGCCAAGCCGAAAAAAAAAGTATAGTCGTTATGTCGTTGTTGTCGTTGTCCAACTCCAGACTCAGTACGTACTATGCTCGGGAAGTGGACAACTGGACAGCAGGCTACAGCAGGCGGGGGGCGACACTCGAATCAAAAATGGGTCACGTGCATGCGAAGGCCGAGGTATTGGTCCAATTGCCACTTAGCTAAGATTCTTCAGGCCACTATAAACCCAGGCCACCATCCTTCTTCAGACGAGTGTCCCTGATCTTCCAGAAGCTATGCGTACTTCGAAAGGTTGCTCTCGTGGTATTTGATCTTGGTCTCAACAACTCGTTGTCAAAGGGCTCGAAGACTGAAAGCTTGAACGTTTGGACTTTTGACCTATACCGTGTTCAACCATCATCTATGTATCATACTGATCCATACTCAGTGGGACATTTAAGGCTAGGATTAGTCTTTTGACCGAGTCTTTGGCAATCATTGATTGTACGTTTAACTTGTATTGTGATGCAATTGTACTAATGCTGCAAGACAATTGTCAACTTTGTCCTCCTTCAAATTGTATTATACTGATGGTAGTGATGGTCAAGTAAGCTTTTTATCTCTATGATGAATAAACCCTTCTGCATTTGTCCATCTGGCTTCTCCGATATTTAAAAGCTGCACTTTATCGGCCTTCGAGCCCATTTCACACCCCGAACCCAACTCAATCCAACCAACATATCAATTCCATGTTGCCCTACCCTCCAGCGCGCTCCAGAACACGGCACCATCGACATGAGTCTTCTGTGACTGGATTTGAACTGCCATATCCTGATAACTACCGCTTTGCGAACGACTACCGCCGTGCAGATACAAAATGGCCCCATCCCAGAGATCATTATACCAGACAGCCAAGGGATCATGAACCAATGGAAATCCCATTGACTCCGACATCAGAAAGATACGACTTGGGTTCTCAGGAGGAAGACCCCTCAGTCTTTTGTCGTCGGGGCTATCTAGGCGCTCACAAAGCTCTTCGCAAGACAATCGTAATCCCAATTGTTGCCATGGTCTGTGTCATGCTTGGTCACTTGGCGCTATCTCACAATGATGCCTACCGAGCACCATTGGGCTACTCTGTACTCGGCGCTTTCGTGGGTGGTTTGTGTTGGCTCGGCCCAACAATCCTTTTGATCGCTATCATCGAAGGAAAGCCGTCGCCGATCCGGAAGTACAATGCTCTTACCCCAGTATCGCTTGCCATAATCTGGGCCATTTGCATTGCCTCAGCGCCTGTAGGAATTCTGATTGTCAATTTTAGAGGCCATCCCAACACCGAAATTCTGGATCCTCGCCACGCTGTCTCTGCAAGTGCGTTAGGATCTGTCCTCGTCTTCGTAATTGCTCTTATCTTCATGGTTGTTACTTGGAGTGCGTTAATCTACTAATCAATTCTCGACCCTCGACTCAACTATGTACATATCTTAGATCGACTAATCGATGAAGAAGACGATATTTGCGACTTTGTAGTGGCAATGTTATTCTGCTGCGTCTGTTTTCGTGGGTAACCCGGTAATAGCTGGCCATAGTTGATATGATATCAGATATAATTGATATCTGACTTTATAATTAATTCCCTTAGGCCAGCAAGATTTTCGGTCTCTCGATTTACTCTGTCTTGTACATAATTGCATGTCAAACTCATTTCCACACAAACCCAATATGTAGTTACAGAAGTCCTAGTGTTCTAAAATATACATGTAAAATATGGTCTCAGACAATCACTCGAAGTGAGTGGAGAGAAGGGAATGGTCAGATAAGGCATGTGTTTAAGGAAGGTACTGTCCGTCGGGTATTGCCAATAATTATAATTGCTACAATGGACATGATGCTTCCATGGGACAAGAAGGAATAAGAAGGGGATTGCTAAAAATACATCCACAACAATGAGAGGAGGTAGCGAAAGCATAAGATAGGTATTGTCCATGTTATCCACGGTTCGGTCGTTTGGACAGGCCAGGGCGTGTGTCATCCGAAGGTCGCCTACGTTTGGTCGGGCTCCACGACGTATCATGGATAGACGGGGAGGACTGCGAGAAATATACATAGATTGAAGGTTTTCTACGAGGTCTTCGGGGGCGTGATGAGGCTATCGTATGAGTATGTGCCATGATTGGTGTTGGGGGGTTGGAATGTACGAGGGATGCAATTGGCAAGGAAGGTGTTCCTGAGATAGCCTGGGAATTTCCGTAAGATGTCTGTGTGGGCTTCTTGGACTGCCGCATTGCGCATGAGCAGGTGCCACTGTGGGCAAAGAGATGGGACTCACTGTTTCGAGCTCTGGCTTTCCTCTCCACCTGGCGATTGCTTCGCAGAATCTGACAGCAGCTCTCTCAACAGGCTCTGCAGGATATTGCCAGGCGAGATCCTCCATATGTGTAGACAGGTCTGGCGTTGAAACAGGGATGTCATAAAACTAGAAAATGGTTTCAGAGCGGAGTTTTGAAAGTGGATTTTGAATATAATTACCTGTCTGAGCCGCTCACGCATTTCATTCCCATATTCTTCTTCAGCCTGGCTCTTGCTGTGAGAGGAAGACGATTGCGACCATGGGAATAATATCTGTATGGCTTCGCGCAGACTCGGCAAACCATCAGGTTCAAACTCTGCAAATTCGTCGGGCTCTTCCGTCTCTGTCTCTGGAGGCACACTCTCTGCCATTCCAAGGCCTACTGTCAACAGACACTCGACAGCTTGTGAGCCCCTCCATCCAGCCGTCAAGTATCCTTCCAGAGCAGCACGAGTGAGGAGACCACTCAGAAGATGGTACCACTCCCGCGTTGGTCGCAAGGCAACATCAGCCTGAGAAGGGACTATCGAACGTCCTATCGTCGAGGACACAGGTCGCGTAAGTGACGTGGACCCGCCTCGCCGCTCTTGCACCCACTCCTGGTCATTAATATTAATCTGATCCGGAACAGCATCCCTTACAACACCAGAGGTCGACTCCTGCTCATCCTTCGCCTCCATAGCCATCTCCACAGCGACTAGCGCCGACAGCTTAACAAAGCGTGGTATCAACTCCGATAAATTGGTATTTCCAGATCCGGAGCCAGACGCTGCGCCGACCGCCTCGTCTACCCCGCTCGATTTACGGCGTAAACAGTTCCCGCCCATAGAATGACGCAGGAGGCCCGAACCGATTCCACTTCCATCTTGCCATCCAGTGATGCCCCCGCCCCCCGGGCCAAGGCCACCCGGCATTCCTTTCCAGACGTTGCTTTGTCCGTTTCTATAATCCTCAAACAAGTTAGACCTCGACTGCGCACCCGGAGCGGGCGTCTTTGCTTCTACACAAATTATACATCCGGTATAGAGATGCCTCGGACATCGTAGTGAGGGGGGCGAGTTTGCAGTGTTGGGATCAACTCCGGCACTGTATAGTGATCGTGTGCGCGTGTTTGGTGTAGGTAATTGGCGATTGTGGGTCTGCCGAGAAATAATGAGATAAGATACAGGGAATGAAAAAATGTAATTACAAATGAGGGTCTGGAATCGAAAGAAGACCCAGGTGTGTTTGCAGTATATGTAGAAGAGGTAGCGGAAACAATATGGAGTGATCTCAGTGTGCTGGGAAGGTGATTTAAGGAATGGGCAGAGGGGGGTTGGGAGGAGGATCGCTCCGACGAGGATTTCGTCTGCAGTTGGCGGTAGGATGGTTTAGGTGCTTGTCGTGCAAAGAGATCGTTAATGATGGTTCCAAGAGCCAGTCGCAGGCGAACGCCGTTGGGTAACGTATGCAAGTGATGATTAGTTTGATTGATAGGATTGACACGGGGTGAATTGGGAGGGGACCATATATCTTCATCATCTATGGGATGGACGGTAGGAGGAGGTTGTACTAGTATGGAAGTGACGACCTTTTCAAGCTCTTCTGCTCGAAGGCGAAGAACTCTTGCAAGCGACAGGTCCTGGGATGACTTCATCCGATGGTCCTCTTCGTTCTCGTGAGGGTTTGAAGGATCGCCCATTCTCGCTTTGAGTTTCATGACATCTTCCCCCTCGCTGCCTTCATCTGCCTCCTCGTCGTAGTTCTCTGGCCTGCGTCGATGTGAATAATTGGGGGATGATGGACCCCCGGTCCGATCAGTCATTCCGAGCTCGGCTCGGGCTTGGGCGAATCTCGTCCTTCCTAGAGCTCACGATGAGCTCTGAGAGACGGAAGAAAGGTATATAAGACACACCGTGCACCCATAACATATGATCAATAATCAGAGTACGCGTACTCTTCTCGCGAGGAGGAATGGTGTGCAAGTGATGTGCATGTTTATGGGCTGGGGCTTTATATGTTGCTCGTGGGGCTGAAACGGGGGTCGAAGGAGGTAGAGGGGCACCACTAGTGCTGGGCACGGAGAGATAGCTTGTGTTGGATTGAGAGAGAGAAAAAGAGGATAACCCTGGACCAGAAGCGTAGCCACTGGCCTGGGGAACGAGCATGCGATAAGATGATTGAGCCAGGGTTGAGATGGCCACTGGAGAAGCGCTTGGGGTGGTTTGAGTGAATAAATTGTGTCAGTCGTGCGCTGATTACAGGCTAGTACTCTTGTCCAGCTGCACAGTGCGACGACACTGAGAGCAAGAACCAGAAGCCCAGGGCCCCCGAGTTTCCCCTATCCCGTGCGAAGTGAGATTCTGATCTGTCCCGATTCTACCCTGTCAAATCACGTTTTCGACTTCCCTCCATTCCAACAACATATTCGGCAGCAATCAATGAGGCAGAGAGCCAACGACGACCGAGAAAATTTGCAAGCTTTGTGTTCAACGTAAGGATCTACGCCGACCGTTTGATCTTGTGAATGTATGAGATCGCCATCAACAATAAATGTGAATACCCGGCTTCACACTCATTCAATGTTTGCCTTTTGACCCACCTACATCGACTCATTTGGTTCCATTCCGACTTTGCTGCATGTCTGTCTTGATGGCAGCCAAGGTTCCAGTAATATATGGAACACCTGTAACGCTCCCCACGGGACTAGAAGTGGTCCAAATCTTGAGAGTTGTGAGGTAGAGGCCAACACGGTTGTTTAGTGCAAAGTACCGGTGCAGTGGTGGTATGCTATTCGATGGCTTGAACACGTTTTCTTCTCATGCCAGCCGGTGTATACTTATGCGCCAGAAGTTGATTGACTTCCATCAAGGATGTCGAATCAGTCTTCTATCATTCTAATCCAGCACAATTCCCTCCTAAGAGTCGAATCACCGCCGGCCGTTGGCCACGATGCTTTTCATTCTTGCGAAATTCCACCTATCTTATGGTCCTCGTTATCTCAGTCGCTCCGAATGTGCTTGACACTCCTTCGGATGCGCAGTCCAACCACTGAAAGCTTTTCAGGAAGTTTCACTGTCCCGCAGAAGAGCTCGAAGGCAGCGCAGCACGGACGGATATCAAGTATCTTCGATATGATGGATGTGATGGGGAGTCTAAGCTTGTACCAGCACAAGCCTCGGCTGGTCGAGTCGGGTTATCCAATTCACCGTCGGTGGTATCATACTTACGCGGGGCTATCGTGGACATCATCACATGCCCCTCAACAAAAATTGGCTATGTACCTTCCTGAGATTAGCCATCCACGCTTACCCCTGGAAAACGTCGAACAAGAATTAATGAGGATTCTGCATGATTTTTGCAGGTTTTGATTGTCCAATTTCCATATGCAAGAGATCCTACATCATGAGGCCATGAAGCGTACTTGGAGGTCGTGGGAGGTTTAGAAGCAAGGCCATGCGCCACATCTCTGGCTTCCTGAAACTGATAACCTTTCCTCATCTCAAACCCTATCAAGATCAATCGCTTGTAAGGCATTGGATGGCCGCATAACCGGAGGTCAACCACGAAAAGCTCATGAGGTTCGTCTTGACAGTGGCTTCACTATCTTCATATTCCCTACGAACGAGTCTATGTAGATCCACCCCAAGGTAAGCAAGATTCATTTCGACATTTGATGGAGACTGTAGTGGTGGGCCGGATCTGATGTGCCTTTTCCAGAAATTTCAGCGTCCAATTCTTGCAGACTACCGCCACACCTTGGTTTCTGTCTGCTAGTCGATCCTTTATAAATTTTATGAATGGTATATCTTTCCTTTTCTGATCACTACGTATACCTACGTACCCCAAGTATCAGTTTATCCTGATTAAACGGCAGGATTCTTGAACGTTAAACTGGTGCTCAACAAATATACGGTATATTCCAAATATGGAGCAGGGGGATACATGTTGAATCACGGGTATCTTATTCCAAACGGCCCCGCAGCCAACTCAACAATCCTTTAGTTCCTTCGCGTTCCCACACGCGTCTTTGTGGGATACGGAATCTAGAATCCAAAAGCAATCAGCAAACCGAAATAGAATACAGCAGACTCAAATAACAAAACTCACGTATTACCGTCCACAAGTAATACATCCATCGGTAGAAGCCCCAACTCAGCTGGAAGTTTTCCAATCTCATTATCCCTGAGGTCGAGCTCGTCGAGCTTCCATTCCGGCACCTGTCTATTCCCTTTGAAGATGTCCGAAAGGCCCTTGAATCCGTTCAAATCGGAGATCGCATTTCCTCGGAGTCGAAGATGCTTTAGCCCATGTCTTCCCGGCGCTGAGATTATGAGATCAGACAAGGCCTCAGTTGTAAGCGAAGCGCCTGTAAGGGCGTTGTGAGAAAGGTTAAGGGTCCGCAGGCTGGGGAAAAGTTTGCTGATGAAAGGCAAAATATTTTCTGAGGAACGCGATGGTGTCGATGTGCCGCCGGCCGCGTGACGGGTGACTGGGACAAGGTCCGCGAGCCCACAGCCCTCTAGATTGAGTTCTTCTAGATGTGGCAAGAAACTGTCTTGACCGTCTACGATTGGGACGGAAAAGGATTTGTCGAGACGCCGATTTACAAGAACCAAAACCTTGAGAGTCTGGGCGAAAGGTTGGTTCACAATCACCGAGAGTGGCAGAGAAGGAGTGGGAACCACAAGATCATCCGTACGCAAGCTGGAAGAGAACGAGCCTTTCGATGGAGAAGCCAATGAAAAGGCACGTGTGTGCGCAGCTCCTTTCACGGGCGGAGACGACGGTGGAAGAGTTAGAGTGAGAGTACTCTGTGAATAAAACTGGTGATTTGTCAACAATGGACCTGACAGTTTTTGGGACCGGTCAGGCGCATCGGAAGGGTTACCAAGCCCGATCTCAGCTTGCGGCTTGTTATTCGCCGCTGCTGTTGCAGCAGCAGCAGCACGTGCTCGCCGTTTGCCACCTTCAGTTAACAACCCTTGTTCAGCCGCTATCTCCCACGCCTCTTTCATGATTTCACCGCGAGGTTTAGAGACAACGGTTGGTTGGCGAGTAGTACCGCCATCTGTCGACTTCTCCTGTATCTGGACAACTTCATAATTAGCGTGCTTCGCCTTTCGGATCTTCTCTCGCCGTTCCAATCCCACCTCCCAAGCTTCTTTGACAATTTTCTTGCCGACGATGATACGAGCGACACCAACAGGAGGATCCTCTGTTGTAAGATCGAAACTGAGCTCTTGTTTCATGTTCTTCAAAGCTCCTTCGAGTGCCTCTCTGGTGACTTTCGTCTGGCCAATGTCGAATATCTGGATACTCAGGAAAGGTGGGGACGAGAATAATGTGTCAGGAAATGTATCATCGCCTATCTCCGCGCTCTCAAGTCGAAGCTCTTTTAGTTTTGGTAATCTTCCAAGTGCCTGCATTAAGGATCGACATCGTGGTTCTGCTACCCCGAGAGGATTGTTACTGAAATCGATTTTTGTAAGAGTTTTAGGAAACTCTAGATCAATTGCGGTAGCGGGTATCTTGTTGTCAGATACGTTGAGAACGAGGAGGCAAGGCAAAGGTGACGTGGCCCGCGTGATGGTAGGAGCGAAGAGGCTTCCCCCAATCAATTGTTTCCCTCGAGTACCATTGTTATTCAAAGTAAAAGGCGCATTCAATGGAAGTGATGTCAAGGCATTGTGGGACAGATTGAATACTGTGAGAGCAGGAAGAGCGAAGATATCATCAGGCAGGGACGTTAAGGCATTATGGGACAAGTCTAAGGAAGTAAGAGCGGTAAGATCCGCAATAGTTGAAGGTAGCGACGTGAGCTTGTTCTGATGCAACTACATTCGCAAGAAGTCAGTGTCTCAAATTAAGATTTATTGTCTCAGGCTCACGTCAAGGTTTTTCAAGGATCCGAAGAGGGAGATCTCGTGTTGTATCTCTACAATCTCGTTGTTCCAGAGTTTGAGAACAAGAAGATCCTGTGCTTCATACCATGCAGGATTGGCGCCCCTTCCTTTGCGACGGGAAACATCTGAGGGGTCTGACGGAGGCAACACAGGCTCGTTAGGAACAGACTTCAGAAGATCTGGGGTGATGCCAAGATGGATTTCAAATAAAGCCGAAGGTATGCATGGTAGGGATCTCGTCGCGAGATTCAAGGTACCTTGTTATCATGACCTTTGCCATTGAGTTCAGCCAAACGCCGTAATCAAGATCGTTTTCTCACCTGTGCTTCTTGCGCGCTCTATCGTTTCTCTTACTGGCCATCTCCCTAAAATATCTTCTTCCTCTTTTTTTGGCACCGGCACAGGCGACGCGTCTTCAAGAGATATAAAGTCATTTGAGTTGGCTTTCAATTGGGCCTTTTTAGCTTCTGCTCGCCGAAGAGCAATAGCTTCCTTTATGCTGAGCGAGGATGAAGGTGTATCTTGAGTTGTCATGCCACTCAGTGGCTTTGGAGATGATTTATTAGAAGTGGGGAAAATTCCTGATCTTGTCGATTGAGTCCGAAGCTTCGAACTTGTCGATGGTGCTGAACCACGAGAATTTGTACCTGGTCTCATAGGAGAACGAGAGGAAGATGGAATGCGCGACATGATAATCAGGGAGGCACCAGTGAGATTGTAAACGCGCAAAGCGTTAGCGGAGTTCGAAGCGGCTGGTCGCAACTCGCCAGCAATCAAAGTCAGTGGACACTCCTGCTCCTACTCCTGTTCCTATCTGAAGGCATTTATGTTCCATCTTCAGCTTTGGCCTGAATCCATGACAGACAGCTAACTTTGATTCCGAATTGCTGGTTGAACTGGACTCTAATATTTTGTTTGGTCATGATCAAGAAAGCCTTGTACCATAATTCTGTTCAAGAGCTCATTGACGTTATGATATATGTCATGAAATAAGTAGCTGTAGGTCATAACTCGCACCAACCTAACCAGTTTTCAGTCGATGGTTTTTTTTCCGACCAAATCAGGAAATTATAAAGGGAAAATCGCCACTAACTACATAACTCGTTACTCTATGACATATGGATGACGGGAGCGCCCTTGTTGATCTCCTTTAGGCACTCTGAATGTTGTCTATCTGACCATAATTTCACTGTCGTACATGGTGCACTGTCAACGAAGATCCACGACAGGAACGAACAGCGCACACGACCACGAAGATACCCGACCCCGAAGTCTTATCGTATTGTTACAATTGTACTGCCGGAAAATGGACACACGAGGCTCTCACACCAAAGAAGGAGTGTGTAGGCGCGTTCACCCTCAAAAGTGATGACCCTAATTGTGGAGTCAAAATCCTCCTCTGAGTTGTTCAATTGTTCACCGCATACTCTTCGACCAGCCTTCGTTACCTGAGCGAACTATATTGTAACCGCTACATCTCAGCTCCTCCTGATCGTCACTGGACGCAGATCAGGACCTACATAATTACTATCTACAAGGCGAGAACAAGAACAAGGTCCCGATGCGGTCAAGCGCCCACACCGATGTATGTACACGGCGTTACAGTGGCCAGATTCCGACAGGGACACACCCGACTCAAGTGCATAAATAAACGGATTCTGTCTCCCTTTTGACCACCTTCGATTCCTGAACTCGCGCGTTCTCTGGATGTATATCTCGCAAGTGTCGGAGAATTTCTATGTTTCTATGGAGGTGGATATGGATATGGAGCAAACCTGGCAGGAGTGGATCGATCTTGAAGCCTGCACACCTGAAGTTGATTTCAGCCCGATGTATGTCAATCTGTGTCATAATCCACATTGTGCTCTAAGTCTTCTCGCAGATTAGGCAACGGGTACCAATGTCCTATCAATGGCCTCAACTATGACTATCCGGAATTTATCCCCTGTGTCCAATACGCAGATGTCTATTCTGTCCCAGAAATGAAGTTGTCGGATTCATTCACTTCGGTATACAATTTCTTGTTCCTACATGTGCTGCCACTGAGATACCGTTTGCAGACGTTCCAAGGGCCCGAAACCTTATCATCTGTCTCTTTGTCGTCGTCGCTATCCTCGATTTCGACTTCTCCGCCATGTTCTCCGATTTTATCTCCTCAATTTACACGAAACGATGTCGACGAACTGCCTTCTGGCAATACAAATGCCGTTGTAATTGATCTCAGCCCTTCAAGTCTTTGGTCGCGATCCTGGTCACCACCGCCTCCTCCCAAACAGCCTATCTTGAAATCCTTACGCGGTGGTAAACGCTCCTCATCGAGGCGTGTTTTTCCCTATGAAGTACTATCTTTGGAGACATCGTCACCTTTTGTACAAATAAATCGACATGTAACGCCCCCTCGTCGCTCCCTACGACCTCGCGGCCTCCAGAAATATTGCGAGCTTCTTCCTGATCTTCCAGAAGACGACGATGATTGTCCCTACAAACCTGATAGCAACCTCGGCTACGGCTTCCAATCATCGAGACGACGTGGTGCACCATCTCTGGAACCACAAGCTAGTATTCTTCACCAGATCCAACGCGATACCTCCTTAACCAGTTGTCCCATTTGTATAAACGACTTCAGCCGTCATGCAGACGTCGTCAGGCACTATTTGAGTGTGCATTATATAAAGTCAGATGCTGAAATCCTTAACGACACTTCAAGCAAACGTCTACACTGCCTTGGCTGCACCAAAATTTTGTCCCGAAAAGATTCCAGGGAGCGTCATGAGGCCATTTGCCCGGTTTATTGTGCGCAACGAGGAATAGTCCCGAGTCCTATCAAAAAAATCGAGACCCAATGAATTGACGGTTCGTCTCCTTGATATTTATCGTGCACCAAAATCATCTGACTCCCTCCTTCCTCTTACAGCGCGTGCAATCCCAAATCTTCTTGTTAATATGTATGTCGTTATTGTGCTTACAAACTTTCCTCCGTACTTGTGCATTTATCAATCTGTATTTCGTTCGGACTATACATTAATAATCATTATATTTGTCGTCCTACACTAATATTCTGTCTGCGCAGAAGGGGTGAACGTTGGAGCTTTTTGTTCAGCCATCGAAGGCTGTCAAAAATATCTCCGTCGATTGTGCGTCGTATTACGACATTCAAATCTCCTACAACGTCACTTAACTGGTTCTCTTGTGCTAGTTGACTTGTCATTTGAACAGCTGATCATTGATCTAATTCCAGTTGTTCTCGAGGGACAGAACATGATGGGGCAATTAAGCCTTTTCAGTCGTGGAGTGGTGAGTCGAAGAAAATGACTACATACTTAGCTGCCCCAGGTTACAAGTTCACTTACATAAGATCGACATCCTTTCGAAGTTTTGCTTTTTCCATGCGATGATTCCTTGAACGCCCGGAATACATGGATACCAGCAGACTCGACATAGGGCTACGCCCCAAAAGGTAATAGGTTCTAGAATTAAGAAATAAAAGACGTCCGGGAACTAGAGCTCGGGCACAACGCCGGAGCATGACATGAAATATACCGCTGCTATATCTGCTGCCGGCGAACCGGCCTCGAGGTTGGCCTATCCCATAGTTGATTATACCATGAGCTGTCTTAGTAGTATATTGTATGTGGCACCATGAAGAGAATACGTTTCAATAGTAAAGAACCCTCCCGACCCCTGGCAAAGACCCGGGCATGTGGTAATACTAAAGAGAGAACAGAAACCTTAGGCTTATGCAAGAATTAAAAAATTGCCAGGGAGCAGCAGTGATACCTCCGATGTTTTCCTTTCCCACGGAAGGTATCATCCCAGTCAAAGCGCATTTGGGCTGATTCAAAGGACAAATTGTGTCGAAGAGCGGGCTGGCTGGTTGTTCAATAACTCTTCTCGCGTTTCTGTTATGTTGAGGGTGAGGGTGCGATGTCTGATTTAGCAGCCCTAATTATAATCTCTCTCCCACAGATGAAATGACTATATATGGATACTATGTTTAAAGAGACCGTAGATTGATCTATGAAGGAGATGTCCAAGGTGTGCAAGGTAATTAACAGATATGGCAATCACAACGCTCGACGGTAGACGTCAGAGCATACTATACCTGGTATAATTACGCATCTATTCTGTATGTACGGGCCCCGGTTGTTCGCACGCGGACACGCCAGTAATACTATCATGTCCTATCCTATCCTCCTACAAGGAGAATAGGCTAAAAAAGGGAGGTGGTGTAAAAGCCTTGCTTCGCGGTTGGCGGTCGCATAGCTCTGGTGATGTGTCCGCGCACGTTGGAGGTCGTGAGCAGATTAGTTCGGCGACCGACCAATTTTCAGCGCAATAGTAGTAGCTACAGCATGGTCTGTATTGGGGGTGCCAGGGGAGAAGCTTGAGGGCGTCAAAGGGTGGGGTGAAAGCAAGTTCCACACTAAGGCCATAAGTTTGAGCAAAAGCACCATGAACTTGCATACATATACCCGGGAGCTTGAGTGCATAATCAACTACTAACTTTCTAGTTCGTCTATCGGGGTCTACTTGAAAAAAATTTTCACGCCACTTGCCAGGCTGCAATATAGCGGGATGTTGCAACCACGTGCTATGTGTAAGTGAAGTAAAACGAGGTCCGATCGATCCACGATTATCTTGCTAGTAAGGCTTGTCTTGAGCATACCAGAACATACCTTAGTGTAGACCATTATCAGTTGCAGTGGTATTAGGCAAGTGCGCAGCGCTCAATACAGCCTTGTAACTGACTCATTTGAACTCTTCGCCGCAGAGTAAATGACTTATAAGACATTGCTCTATAATGGATCCCCCCCTCTGGCCTTACTGCAGTCATGTACAATAGGCAAGAAGAACTCCAATTCTTCCAAGTTCCACAGAGCGCCTTGATCGACAATCAAGACCCCCGCACGGTGACGTGTCAATGGGCGTCTCCAGCATCTTTCGATTGTGATTGGAGTCTATTCCGATGTTGCGTTGTGATTTTGAACATTCCTCATAGATAACATGGGTACCATTCCTTATACCCTCAACTGCGGCTCAACTTCAACTGATGCAAACCGGTTGCCGCCTCAGCTCAGAGGATATTCTGGTAAAGTCTTGAAAGCATTTTCTCTGCTGGCTTGTTGCCTGACGTCCTGCAGCTCCAGCCTTTCCGTTCTATTTTTACCGTCCATTCATAAATCCACATCATGATTACATACCCCCTTGTCCACCGACAGCACCTTCGCCGACGTCAACCAGCTGGAACGGCTCGCTTTCTTCGAATTACATGTCCAGGGATGACATAACTTTGCCTTCGTTCGACTCGTCTCACGATACTGCACCAATTCATTCGCCTGTATCGTCCACAGAGACACCCACAATATATGAACCTTTTGTCACACAAAACCTGCGCGAGCCGAGTATAGACGGACTCGATAACGATCTTGAAGAACCTGTCTGCGACGCCAAGTATCGGCCCAGGGTCAGCACCAACGCCATTCAACGGGCGGCTTCACACCGAAGGAAACATGAGCCGAAATTCGCTTGCATTTACTGCGACAGCCGGTTTACTACCGCTCGCAACCTCCAAAGTAAGAAGCTTTGTTTCGGTTATCTAATCATCTGCGTACTGATCATTTCCTCTCCAGACCATAAAAATTCTCATCTCAATGCTAAGAACTTCGCCTGCAGTCAATGCCACCTGGCAATGGCAACTCGTTCTAATGTTATCCGCCACGGCAAGAAGCAACATCCTGGGAAAGGTTTGTGTTAACATTGCTCCATTACTCCTCTATCATTAATATCGTTCAATCCAGACATCCACGCAGAACTACTAGTAAGGCATTGAACATCGGGATACATTTTCAATCATCAAGAATTAATCATCTCGTCATGTATTTGTAGTTCATGTAACATGCGATCACTTTTCGTTAGTTGCTCTGTAGCTTTCCGTGTTGTACTGCTTTGCTTGCATTGGCTATTATTCAGAGTCTCAGACCTAACAATCAATAATAATCATACTTGACCCATAATCTTGGAAATGCACGAACTCGAACTGCATCAGACTTCTACTTACCTGAAGAGGGTCAATTCTCAAGCTGTACGAGAATGCATTGCCATTTGATCATGATCTAGACTTTCTAGAATCTGACAAGATATTGAGCTATTCATGTTCTTCGACCAAAAAGTAACAACCTGAGAAATCCTCTGCACACCTATTATCTCAATCTGTACACAAGTAATGACTCGAGCTGTCATTCGAACAGCATCCGTACGGTGTACCCTTCGGACACAACTATGGTACCCCAATGAAATCCAATGTCAGAAAGCCCACATTACAATATTTACTGATCATGAGAAGCAATAATGGTCTGAGCATACTAGCATTCGTTCTATTCACATTTGCGCTACTTCAACTGGGACAGACGATACATCCAATCACAAGAGTAAGTATGGTCACTGACCAGCGCTCACAGCACTGCCTTAGAAAGAAGGCACCTCATGCGTATGATGCATGAAAGTCTAGAATCTAAGAAGACCATCAGTAATCGGACTACAAGAACTCTTTCATTAGTATGCTAACTTCGGTCTTTATCGGTTCAGGTGCACTGTACAGAACCAAAAGCAACCATGAGGTACTACCAATGGTTGGATACTGTACATTTACTCCTAGTACCTATTGCAAGGAATGGAATGTGTAATTCGCAGACAAACATCATGTTTCTCTACTTACTGTGTCTAGTTTCTAATGTTGCCGAGCATTTTGACTTTTCTGGATGGCATAGCCATACTCAAGCTTCACGCCCGACAAGTGTTATTATTAGTTATACAAAGTCGATAGTCCCGGAGGGTCAGATAACTCCAAGACAGCAATCTCATCCAATTCGGTTACCTGTTCCGCCCTGGTCGCATTCTTTCTTATTTTTCACCAGAAGCAAAACCTGCAGATGATTGCCGCGAGGCATTTGACTTTGACAATTCGCGGGAAAAGACTCGTGGCGACACAAGCTTGGAGACCTTCACGGACAGTGATACACACAGCCCAGGAATTGGACCAAAAAAAGAGCAGCGTTTTACTCTGACATAAGCCGCATCAGATGTTAGAATAACTTCTTGTGGGACCTTTTACGCTCCTTGCGAGGGTCCGAGGTCGTCTTCACTCACCTGACTGCGCCTAGCTGTACTCATCCTCCCGACTGCTCAGTTGATAAATGACATGGCCACGTCGAACTATTTTCAGGACTTTGAGGAATGGTTTGGCAGCCATGCGTTATAGCCAACTATGTAACGCCTTAGTTTTGACAACCAAATCGAGCCGAAGAACCGGCTGCACAGCCCATCACACACAGCCTTGTACAATGTCCAAGGAGGCAGGGTACTTACATCTGAGAGCCCATATATACGACACACTGTGTCTCCTTCTACCGGAATCCTCCCTCCTCCCCACACCACACTCTTCTTTTGCTCAGCATGGATGGTGAATTCTACGCACCAATTGTTGTGATTCCAGATACCCCTCCCGAAAATCGTCAACAGCTTCCATACGAGCTCAACGATGACTTTTCACGTAGCTGGCCTGCACCCACAAATGATAACTATGATAAAGGTTTGGTCAATCCACTTGCGGTTGACCTCGTGTTGACCATGATGCTGTATTTTAGACATTACCTTGTCACTACAGATTCCACACTACCAGAGTCAACAAGCTCAGCCTACCCCGTTTCTCACCTCTCCGATCTCCCCTACATCTTCCACGCTTTCATTGTCTCCCGGTGCTCTAGCTGCCACATTGAGCGACTTTTCACTTTTCGACGATCAACCGACAGATGACTTTTACTCTTGGAAAATGGAGCAAAATGTGCTTCAGGATCCGTCCTCTCTATCCAGAGATCGAAACGTGTCTTCAGCTGGGCTTAATTTGACCATTTCTGTGGCTAATGACCAAGTCAACAATGTCTACCCATCTTCAGCGACATCAGACGAAGACTTGAATGAACTCTTCAATCAAACAGTAAACTTTGTTAATTTTGAAGAATCGTCGAATAGCGCCGACCACGATCCTCCTTCCCAAAGAGATTTTGTGTCTTGTGTATCACCTCAGCACGGTGAAGGCGTGAACTCCTTGTGTCTTCCGCTGTCCCCGATCCCGCTTCTCTCGAGCGCGTTTTCTAGCACAGATTTAATGCCCACTACCTCCGTCAACGTCCATGGATCTACTCTTCAGCGCCGTCATAGCCACTCTCACGGGAGCGTTCCCAAGTCTCACTCAACGTCCAGGCTCACTGGGTCATCACTGATGCCACCTGGAGGACACAGCGATAGCGGGCAGCTTCGCCGCCACAGCCGTTCGCACAGCAGCTCTGAGTCTTGTATCAGTTTGATTACCACAGGCATCAAGGCGCCGACAGCCAGTGCATTGTTGTCCCCGGATAATGTGTCGCCAGTAAACAATGCTAACCAACTGCAGCGCCGACACAGCCATTCTTCCGGAAGCCAAAGGACAAGCCAAAGGACCATGGAAACTATTGGACACCCTCCTCGGCGGACCCGATCGATCCACAGCCGCGGCCCGTATGCTCGTCCTCAGGACCTTGGCCCAGCTGACGCATATCCGATTCCCAAATCCGACGATCATCGCCTCCTACGTAGTGACACGCGAACACCTGAGGAATCCGCGCCTCAATCACCACTTCCACCATCATCGCCTCATTCCCGGGATGTCCAATCGGGAACTGAAGACATGTTCAGGAGTTACAACAATGCCCCTGGAATTAGTTACCCTATCTTACAAAGGGATACCATTGCGTCTGATGCCGTGTTACAAGCAAGCGCCAAGCGACGCAAAAAGCCTGCAATGTATCAATGCAAGACATGTGGTCAGATGCTCACAAGCAAGGATAATCTCAACAGTACGTGATTGTCCTGTTTTGCTCATTTTTCCACATCTCACGGTCGGGCCTTTCAGACCATATGGATGCTCACACTGGTATCAGGCGTCACCGATGCGACTACTGCCATGAACGTTTCAGAACGCGTAGCGTGCTTAAGCGCCACCAGAAGAGTAACAAATGTCCTGCGTCTCGTTTAACTCTCAACGAGGTTTGTCACTTGACGCTTTGATCTCAGGTTCAACTTGCTCATCTATATCATAGTCTTAGAAGCGATTTACCGTCCTACAAATAACATCGAGTCGTCTGTTAATGATTTCCATCCCTGCTCGCTTTCACAGCTTAATTTCATCATCCAAAAGATACCCCTCACTAGTACCTCAGTCTCGCTGTTAAGATACCCCTACGCTATAGTTTTCTCAACTCTGCCTTATCTCGCGTTCGAATTCGTATATTGTAATCCTCTAGCCTGTATCTCTGATCACCAATTTGCACGAGTAATGAATGTATTTTTAGAATGGTGATCCATAATGAAGTTTACGCGCATATTACTGAGATTCTTAAGATTAACCGTTGACTACATATCATCAGCGAAATTTAGGATTTGACATCCAGCGCCTCGAGTTGTTCAGGTAGCACCGTCAGTGCACGTCACGTTCAAGACTTCAGCTTTTGCGCTGGTGACCAGACACGAACTTACCGTAATCAGGAACCTCACTCATTTTCATGTTCACTCAGGTCATCCAGAGTATTCCAAAAGAAACCCTTGCTACTAGACCTCATTCAACATCATAACTAATCAAAGTGAGTTTTAGTAACGTGGTGACAACCCAGATACCTCTTCTTCTATGTATTGACTTTGAGACCGTCCTTCAGGCTTTCAGCTGGCTAAAGGGTATAAGTCAAACTTGAATCTCACGATTGGCAGAGTTTTGACACCATTAACCACATCATCGCTACTTGTCTGTATCTCTGAGGGCCAGTCGCTCAGGATACTCATATGTGCATAAGTATTCTCAATGCAGGACCACACCGCCTCATAAAGCTCTATTAGTATCCAGCATATAGTGCGTCGTGCAAGAGCGCACGGCTGCTTAGTATGTTTCTTGGACATCTTTTGCAATGAAATCGAAGACAGTGGCTCACATCTGATTCTGATTCACTGGAAATCGACGTAAGTATGTCAACTTATCAACAAAACAGTGGGTTGTATACTTCGCCAAGTATAGGTGTGGTGTCCCAGGCTATAGTTGGCCAAGTATGCTGTTTTTTCGATGAAATCAGAACTGACAGAAAGATATGAAATCTTGTTGAAGATCTGATACGCTTCGCACAGGAAGTTACCTGAAGTTGCCAGAAGCCAACCCAGTTGGTAGTCACACAAGGATGCTATGGGACAAACCCAAACCCGGGTCCTCCGACTCGGGCAGGCTGTTACAGCACAAGTAATTAGCACTAACATCATCATCAGTTATTTCACACATGATCTTTCTTATGTGGCGATATCTGACATTGATCTGGCGAGAATGGCAGTGCTAATTATATTGAATCTCCTAGGTTTTCCAAGTTTGCGTGGAGTACATTAAATTTCATGGCCCGAAGATTTAGACGGACTTCTGTGATCATAACGAAACATATACATATTACTACAGCTGTCAGTCTTGCTTGTTTTCAGGGTGTCCGGTGTCTATACAAACAGGGAAAGCTCTGTATCCCTACGTAACATCATCAACTGCCAACCCACTGGAAGGGCATTATGACCAGCCAACAAACTTGGGTGATTCGAGAAGCCCTCCAGCAGATGAAAGGCAATAAAACTATTTTACATCCACGTGTTAGCGGAGAAATTACACCAGAATCATATCCGCTGAAAGACCCTTAGATTTGGGTTTTACCTATCACGCGTTAGACGCGATGAGAGCTACGGACCTGGGGACGATCACACGCCACGTAGGCTTTCAGATCCGCGAGAAAACACATCATCTGATGCCAGCGTCGACGTAGTAGTGCGAACAAATGACTCTATGAACGAAAGTCAGGATCTCCACAAATTTTCCATCCTTAAAGTTGTTACAAGACTCACGTATGTCTAGCGAAATGCATCGGTTGGTCTGATTATCTCCTGAAAGATGATCTTGTAATGTGGAGGGATGGTGCCTGAAGCTCTCCATATACAAACTTGAACATCGTCTCAAACAATCGAGTCTGTGGCGCTAAACAACGCAGTACCGAGTAAATCAATAACGGGTGTTTATATATCCTAAAAAGTCGGACTACTTGTCACTAGACAAGGGATCGTATGTAACTTTAAATACAAATATGAAGTGAACTCTGATTCAATAGTTCATGAAACACCCCGATACAAATGAGAAAACAAGATCCCTATCTAGTGAAATTACAACGACAAACCTGTCGGCTTACAAAATGTAATGTATATCTGACCTACTACTTTCGAAAGAATTAAACTTCGGGCAGTCCATTGTTTCCTGGTACTGATCCAGGATAGTGTTGCGCCATTGGAATATGTTGCGGCTGTACTTGAGGATATGCGGCGGCAGCAGGAACGTACATAGGAGCACCACCAGCCTGTTGAGGGAACCCATTGTTCTGTTTAAAGAAAGTGGCTTCTCCAACAGAAATGGTCCAAACGTTATTACCACGAGACTGTTCGATTACCGCAAAGACGAGGAGGGTGACGGTGTATAGGAATACTAGTGAATGCAACGTCAATGGACAAGAAGCTGCTGAGAGGTCTAATCAATTACTTACAGAAAATCCAGGCGACGAACGAACAGCCCAAGATGGCGAGGAACTCTTGGCACCAGCCTTGGGAAGGAGCTCGAATCAAGCTGTAAGTCTGTAGGTTGTGATGATTTTAAGAAGTAGACCTACGCAAAAAAACTCCGCAGCCGGAGGGAAAAGCGACATCTTTTATCTGAGCAGTAAGTGCACCTGCAGCCAAGAAAAGGACCCAAAGGAGAGCTAGAAGAATGTCGGAAGTCATCACTTGAAAGATATGTATATGAACGTACTTAAGACGGGCAACTCCACGGCGATCATAGATGGAAATGCGCCCCTACGAATCTGACCGACAACCAGCCTAAAGAAATATTGGAGTCACAATACCTAATAGACTGGCGGATCACGTACATTATCGGCACGAAGACTAGAGTCAGGAACCCAGCGATGAGTGCGACTATCTCAAAGCCAAGAGGTGGGGATCCAGCTACTACTGTGAGTTCTATCCAATGAGCGGTCAAACCGAGGATGATGAGGCCGAGAAGTAGCGAAAGACCTGCGTTATAAGTGCTCAGTGAATCGAGTATGGAAGAAGGACAGAAAACGGAGCTCACTGAGGGTAATAACACGGAACAAGCTAATGAACGACATTTCGAAACCGAACTCAAGGGTGGGGGGAAGAACTTGAAGGGAAAAGGTAATCAAACACGCTGACTGGGGACTGGTATTTAAACGGCTGTACAGGCCAGCCGTTGGCAGTGGACACGCCAACTTGTCATACGATGACAGATAGACTATCAGAGCTACGACTCTCCGGTAGAAACAGGCACGGTAGCACAGCCGGAATTGCGATTCAAGGTTTTTTCCTTCCGCATTGGTCGGTAACAAACCACACCTCCTCGGGCGTCGAAAATCCAAATCCAAACTCACGTTTTAGAACCCCAGATATACGCAGGGCACAATCGCGATGAACAAATGATTAACGAGCAGTAGGTAGCCCACGATAAGTGATACAGGTGACCCTCGAACGGAAGCCATCTGACCCCTATGCAAGTCGTCGCCGAAGTTCGGCGATCGTTCAGGTCATGAACCTGTCAAGTCACGGAGTATTGACATGATTGTTGACAAGCTGGAGGTAACTCCGTAGACAATAAAGAGGCAAAATAGGGCTATCTCTCCATGCCTCTGCGACCCCACAGACCGGCGATAAAATGCATAAGCCTCAGGATCCGTTTGAGCGCGATTCAAGGAAGGAAATCGGAAATCCAATAGACCTTCAAGCTTCAACCTATACCAATCATAACGAACAGATAAACGCCCGTCGCGAAGGAGACAATCGACGCTCAATGTAAGTATGTACACTGGTGATCGGTGGGTGATTGACAGTTAGTTCCTGAGAATGGGAGATCCGAAGCGCCACCTCTGCTCAGTGCTATGCCAGCGATGATAAGCGGCATCCATATCTCGAAGCAAGCCTTGCCCAGCTGCAGTCCGGCACTTTGGCACTTTTGAGGCTGTCGAGATAATTTAAATCATGATCGTGGTCAAGGGTTTAAGCACTGTATAGAAGTCCAATAGACCTTCAACCTTCAACCTATACCAATCATAACGAACAGGTAAACGCCCGTCGCGAGGGAGACAATCGACGCTCACTAGTGACTGGTCGGTGATTGACAGTTAGTTCCTGAGAATATGAGATCCGAAGCGCCACCTCTGAGCTATAGATTAGATACACACACAACAATTCAAAGAAGCGGTATCCAAATCTCGAAGCAAGTCCAGCCTGAGCTGCAGTCCGGGCCGGTACTTGGGTACTTAATCATGGATGGTGGTCAAGGGTACTTACAAGCGTAAACTAAACTAAGACTCAAAGGTTGTCGATCGGATCATCCGTACGTATACTTATAAAAGTCAAATGAAAACTTTACCTCCATTTCCAAATGTACTTACCATGGAACCCACCCACGGAGATCCAGAGTTATGTAGTAACCAGGAACAGTAACCACCAAAACGTCATACAGCGTTCCCGTTCCAAGGCGCGAGATAATCTCTCTCCAATCCAAGTCTAATCAATCACCCCCCCCCCCCCCCCCCACCACAAAAAAAAAAAAAAAAAAAAAAAAAAAAAAAAAACAAAAAAACAAAGACACAGAAGACAAAAAAAAAAAAAAAACCAAACAAAAAA